>BQNB010135158.1:0-18200 GCA_026074375.1 Tanacetum coccineum | reverse complement strand
GGGTCCCGTTTTGTGTTTTTAGTTAAATTTTGGTTTCCCGTTATTTGTCTTTATGCTTAATTGTTAGAATTTGTTAATTTTAATTTTTAAAAGTAGATAATCAAACCAACTTTTGTTTCCAATTCAAATCATTGTCAGAACATCAAACGTGGTTTCAATTTCACAAGTCGTTGGGGGATAACGACCCGGGAATCATACTTCCCGGTTTATATACGTATTATATTATATATATTTATGAAGATTTCATTTTTTACCTTTGTCCTCAAAGGTAATTTGGTAATTTTCCATCATATTATATATTTTATAATTACGTAATCAAAGACCCGGCAAGTCCTCGGGAAACACTTTAGGAAAATCTCTGACGGTAGGTACGTCTTTAAGTTGCTTTCCTTCCGACTTGTCCTCCTCTTTCTTAGCGGATATCTGTGCCAAAAAGACCTGGCATCCCTTCGCCATGTACTCTTGAGCCTTTGAACATGAGATAGCTGTCAAGATTCTCTCCCGTTGCTACTTTCGTTGCCACAAAAAGTCAAAGTTTCATTCTGATAGGGAACTTGAACAAGTTTCTCATCGCACACGATCACGGCGTGACATCTTCTTAACTAGTCCATACTGATAATGACGTCGAAACAACCCAGTTCTACGGGCGTTAGATCTATGTTGAACGGATGGTCTAAGAAATTTAAAGTACAACCTCATATAATAGTGTCTATCCTGACTATTTTTCCATCAGCTAATTCGACATCATAATTATTTTCTAATAGAGTTGGGGCGATGTTAATCAGGGAACTAAATGCAGTGGATATAAAGCTTCTATCGGCACCAGTGTCGAATAAGATAGATGCATAGTGGTTGTTTAAGAGGAACGTACCCGTGACGACATTAGAGTCCCGGTTTCCCGATGCATTCCCTCTCTTCTCTGCATTCCCAACTGCATATAACCAACCTTGTGCATTCCCATTCCCTCCATCCTTATTCTTCAACTTAGGACAATCTCTCTTGAAATGCCCTGGTGCTCCACACTTAAAACAACCATTCCCTTTGGGAGCTGCCCTATTGCCCTTCTGAGTATTAGCAACATTTGTGTTGCCAGTACTCCTGCAATCGCGAGCAAAATGCCCTACTTTGTTGCATTTGTGGCATTTCTGGGTGCACGAGCCATTGTGGTGAAGGTGGCACTTGGTGCACTTGGGCAAAGATCCCCCATAAGACTTCTTTTCGCATGTCCCCATATTGTAGACCTTGGCGACATTCTGCCTCTTGGGGGTTGTTGCTGGTGACCATGGTTGTTCCTGGATGAATCATCAGCCTTCCTTTTGTTGTCAGATTGCCTTTCTGCGTAGGTGCGGAGTTTCTGATCCATCAAGTCGTTGGCCAACTCAATAGTCTCATCCAACGTCTTGGGTCTGGCAGACTTGACATTCCTGTAAATGTTGTCAGGAAGTCCACTAATGTACTTGTCAACCTTCTCGGCTTCGTTGGCAATAAACTTGGTACATATCAGAGTTAGTTCTTGGAAACGTTCGGTATATGCTGGAACATCGTTCCCCTTGACCTTTAGGTTCCACAGTTCAATTTCTAATTTCTTGATTTCACCCTATGGATAATACTTGTCCGTCATCTTTTTCTTGAGTATTTCCCAAGTCATTGCATATGCCTCAGGACCTAAGGTTCTTATCTGACCATTCCACCAAGTCAAAGCAACACCTAACAGAGTGCAGGTGGCAAACTTCACTTGATTCTCAATGGCACAACCACTGATATTGAAAACTGACTCCATCTTCTCAATCCACCGAGTCAAACCGACCACGCCTTCAGTCCCTTTGAAGTTCAAAGGTTGACACTTCATGAAGTCAGCGTAAAAACAAGGGCGCGCAGTTTGCATGCCCGTCGGTTTCCTCGTGTGGAACTGTGGCTTCCATTCCCTATGGTGGAGTTTCCGCAGAAGAGCCTGCCAATGCATTTCTATGTATAGATTCTGAGACAATGTTGGTTTAGGTTGGGTGTTAGTTAATCAGGGGTATTTCGTCCTCTTCTGGTCGTAGGTGCTATGATTTGTATAGATCACAAAAGACAAAACATGATGTTATATGACAGAATATAATAATGTATAGATGAGATATCAACACAAGAGAGGTGTATAGTACTACATAACACATCTATTTCATTCATAACTTAGAAAATTTTACATGAAATAGTTGTCGGAGTACACATACTTACAACAAAAGATCTGAAGGCTAAGTTAGCTGGGAAAACCCCTAATACTTAACATCCTGTACAATGACCTAACACAACACACACACACACACACACAACACACACACACACCCACACAACGTCATTGATATATCTCTAACTCTCTCTCATCGCCCATAGGGAAGAAACAATCGAAATACACCACACAATCTGTGAGTGTAAGGGAATCCTAGCCTCTGGTCCTGGCGATTAACTAATTCCCCGACTACGATTACACAGGTCTATCTATCTATCTGAACCCGAACTACGACAATTATCTATCTCTTAAACCATCATCAACATATAAAGTAATTAAGAACCACCATCTGGAAGACCTGCAGAGTGAGCTGCGAAGATATAATACGATCAACACATCTCTAGCGAGCCTAAAATCAGGTCATAATTCAATAACGGACCCTACAAACAAAACCACCTAAATCCAAGCCTCTCACTCAAAAAAATATATTAATATCGAAAACACGTATAAATAAAATATTATTGATCCAACATAGTATTACCATAGATCGCTATACACATCACACTACTATTTTATGCTTGACAATACTACTACAATACAACATACTTCGAGGCTATAACTGCAATATACTAAAGAAAAAATAAGTTACCCTAGCCAAATGATGTTGTTAGAATGTAGTTGAGGGGCCGAGGGGGGGGGGGAACGATATTCACTCCTATAACACGTAAAGGACAATAATCCGCAACGCCGGACTAGCAAAAATCACGAAACAACAATACAACCGCTATAACAGCCTACCCAACACGACGATCACTCACAAGACACACATGTATTAAATCACCGCAAACTACATCAATGTAACTAAATATACCACCCCATCAATTTACTCACATCACATATCAGTGAATGGAGAGTATTCATATCTAGGTACAATATAATCTAACTAAGTGAGAATTAATAAAAAAGAGAAGGAATAAAAACAGAATAATTCTATATGGCGAGAGAGCGCATAATATATCTATATCTCTCTATATCAATATCTACAAAGAGGATTGGATCCTTAAGTGACCTCACAGTGCGAGTCGCGGTTCCTCTCTATCTAGGTCTTGAGTTTGAGAAGTTGGGAAGAAGTTGATATTATTGATTCGAGACACACACCAATATCCACTATCGCGAAATGTTGTTTGTTATGCGCGAGTGGCGTGAGGAATGTGATATCTATCTTTCGGTGTATATTACTCACTTCTAGTAGAGAGTCGCTGAGTGAGTGAGCTTTATGTATATATATATCTATATATCATATATCTCTATTTGAGTTATTATAGTACTGATTAACGGTCATTAGTGTGGATGGGGGTGAGTATAAAGAGTATGGGTGGTGGAAATTTCATATATCAAAGAAAATATAGATTATGTGATCAGTAAAGTCTGTAAGGGGGAGGAGGTGGTTTGAATGAGTAGTGAAAATGGAGTTGAGTATGAGGTTGTGCGAAGATGTGGGGGGTGTACCACACTACATATTCTCTATCAGATAAGTATTATAAGAAGAGAGAGATAGTTGTAAGAGAGTTGATCTAGTGTCTATCTCACTATCACATAGTGAGAGAGTGAGTGAGTGTGATTCTCTACTTCTATCTCTTGTTTGTGTTGATAGGATTGTGTGTGTGGTTGTTTGTTGGTCATTATTAGTGAGTGAGTAAGGAAACATGAAACAAGTATTAATAGGTATAAATTTTACACACATGAGGTTTGTGTGGTGGTGTATATATATTTTAAAATATGTGATAAAATGATATTAAATAGATTGCTCTAAGATTATGAAATATATGATAATTAGAGAAGAATATCATATAAGATTACTATTTATTTCTTTAACGAGATCGCGTTTTTTCACACCATATGTACTACCATTAAATACTAAACAACAATAAAATTAATAGATGTGTGCGAGAAATAATAATGAATGAAGCTAAAATAAGCTCCTGTTAACAAATAGAATTAATTCCAAAGACTCATTAAAATCTATTACATAGACACATATAAGAAAAATTGATTATAGTAAATATCAATGTAACTAAGTATATCGTCGAAACTTATACACTTTTAGACATTCGAAAATTTGAAAAGTTTGTGACACCACAAGTGTGTTTAGATTTAGAAAATTAATTCGAGAATCCGCATCTATATTATAGATGTAAACATTGAATTTTAATATATTACTAGATGAAGATAGTTATTTTTGTGGGTTTTGATTGGTTGTGTGTGAGGGGTTGTGGTAGTTGGTTGGGGGAAGTGGAGTATTGTTTTGATTTTATGTTATGTTTTATTTTTTTTTTAGTGTGTTAGGTTTTAAGTTGTTTTGAATGTTAATAGTTTTAAGTTTGGGGATTGTTTTAAAGTTTATTTGGTTTTTTTTAGTTTTGTGGAGTTTATTGTTATTGGGGATTTTTTTTGTGTAGTTTTTTATAGGTTAAATTTTTATGATTATTTTTATATTGAAAGGAGGGTTTGTGTTGGGGTTTTTTGGTTAATATTTAGGGGTTATGGGGAAGTATATTTGTTTTTTTTGTTTTGTGTTTTTTTTTTTTTGGTGTGGTGGGAGATGGTTGTGGGGTTGGTGGTTTTTGTGTTTGGGTTTTGGTTTTTAGTGTTTTTTTTATAAGTTTTTGTTAAGTTTTTGGGGGTTGTTTTTTTAAAACTAATGAAAAAATAAAGAATGTAACATAATTATAAACAGCAAAATTTATAATGGTTAAAAAGCTTAATTAAACTAATTAAAACTAAAACCTAACTAATATTAAAACCTTAACAACAAGGACTAACAATGGAACTATCACAGGGACAATTGTGTGACAAAAGTACTTAAATTAATTTTTTTTCCTACCCTGAACCCAACCCGATTTTTAGTCCAAGTCCCCAAAAAGGGGTGATTTTAAAAAGTCGTTTTTAGCCAAAACGCAAAACACGAAAGTTGTTCATGACATGTTTTTAAGCAACTTTAACAAAGACACCTTATAAAAATAAGCATTCAATAAGCCAAAAAATGGCTTATTCCCGGCTGATTGCAGAAAATGGCCTTTGTTTTGGTTTTTTAGTATTTTGGACACTACAAACTCAAAATAAGCTCAAATTCAAAAAGGAGAGATGTTTTGGAAAGCTTATATGTTGCTTAATCTATTCCAAAAAATCTTTTTTCAACCAAACAAACTTAACTTAACTCAATTTGCATCAAAAAGTAGTAAACTCCAAAATTTTCCAAATAGCGCAAAATAGAAAATAAGCCTAAAATCACCAATAACCAAACTGAAAATTGGGTTTTGGAAATAAGCTCACTAATGAATCCTTATTAAGTCCCACCCATTCATTTTTTAAATAAGCCATTGAAATAGCACAATCCAGCACAAAGACTACACTACGATTGTTTTGATTTTAAAAATAAAAATAAGCACTTTTGATCTAAAATAAGCTACTGAAATAAGCGCGCAAAACTTTAAACAAACCTCATACAGATTTAGGTCACCCCTCCAATGAGCTTATGCCTATAAAAAAATCATAAGACTAAAAACCTAATCCCAACTCAACCTATTAGAAGTGAGATCAAAAATTGGTTGAAACTGAACCATAAATAGAAAAATTTTTTAGGACATTTTTTGACCAATTTGATCTTACAAACCTATAAAGCAATTTAAATCATATTATGAACAGCTTTTTAATTATTTCTAATGATTAAAATGGACTCAAAACAACTCTTAAACATTACCCAAACTTAAAATCAAAGATTATGCATGCACAAACCATAAAAACACCACAAATTTGACATATGCTTAGAAAATCATAAAAACATTATAAAGCTAATTTAAAACTTATTAAGACTATCTATTAGACCATTTTAAAGCTAATGAAATATGACTTGAGAACCCAAGACAGTTTATAACCATTTTTGACCCATTTTGGGTCTTAACCCAAACACCCCTTTAAGAATTGAAATGGCTTTTTGAGGCTGTTTTATGGAGATTTAGGACAAGGGACTCAACAAAAGATAATCACACATCAATATTAAGCACAAGACAGTAGCGAATAAGCACTAAAATAAGCAAATTAAAAATCCAACAGTTTAACTACCGGTACTAACTTGGAGTTAGTACCGCTAGCTTTGAGTTAGTACCGCTAGCTTTAAAATTCCCAAAAGAGAACTAGCGGTACTAACTTGGAGTTAGTACTGCTTGTTCTAAAAACCTCTTAAAAATTATCAAAAAGTCAATTTATTTTATTTCAAGCTGATTGGATCCTAATTTGTTAAAAACAGATTATCAAATGACAAAATAAAGTACTTATGAGCAGATTTCAATCAGTGATAAGCACTTAAATAAGCTAAATTAATCTAACAGTATTAACTACACATGCTACCAGTACTAACTAGGAAAGTTGCACAAATCATTTTTGAACTGAAATCTAAGCAGGATAAGCACTAAACAACATATAAAGGCAAAAATACGCAAATATAGATTTTTTTGTTGAAACAAATAAGCTCCGTATAATAGCAGATTTCTACCTAGTAAAAAATCTAGAAAAAAGAGACTTACACACCCCCCCCCACCTTCTTAAACAGGCTGCATTAAGCTTTTTTCCATCAAGCTTGATCTACAAGCTCTATGCTTGTCAAACGACAATGCTATTAATGTCCATAAGCACATCCCTAGTCTAACAGTATTAACTAAACATACTACCAGTACTAACTAGGAAATTTGCACAAATCATTTTTAAACTGAAGTCTAAGCAGGATAAGCACTAAACATCATAACAAAGCATGAACAATAAGTAAGTACTAATAAGCCGTTCTACAGTAAATAAGAAAAAAGACGAGAAAGAGAGACTTACAACACCCTTGCTTAAACAGGGCCACTTAAGCTTTTACAAGCTAATCTACAAGCTCTAGCTTGTCAAAGACAAGCTAGTAGTGTCCATAAGCCCATCCAAAACTGGCTTATCATCCATAAGCTGTGGTATATTTGAGTGTGGAATTTTTTGTGACTTTACTTAAATTCTTAGTATTTGAGTTAAGACAAATGACTTATATGATTTTATAAGACTTAAAACATATTAAGTAAAGCTTTTAACAAAGGAAATACAGAGATTCAAGAATTGACTTAAAAACTCCAAATTTGCATTAAGACGAAAATTAAAGTTACAAGACTTGGAAGAGTAAAATTGCATAAAAATAAGCTAAAATTTAACTAAGAAATCGATCCCTTTTCTTGGGTTACAATGGCCCTATTTATACTAAAAACTTCCTCCTTGGGTCTTCCAGCTGTGCTTTCTTCTGTGTTTCTTTGTAGAGACAAAAACCCAAGTGTGCTTGTTGTGTGAGGTGATTCTAAAACAAATCCCAGCCTTCAATTTCTTTTGTGCTTCTTTTGAGTCAATCACAGCCATCGAAAAGCTTGGAAAGTGGTGGGATTGCCAACTTGGCAATTATACATGGGGAGGTGGTGATAGTGGAGGAGGGGGAGATGTCTTACCCAAGGGGTTGTAGAGGTTGCAGGGTAAAAGGGGAGAAGAGACCCCGTGATTGGTTCTTGGGTTCTGTTGGGCGGGAAAAATGGTTTTGGCCGAGTTGGCAGCTTTGGCCCCTCAAGTTATACTTCACCCAATTTCCAATTTCAGCCCTTGTCTTTTTATTCTTGTAACACAACTTGAGGTTTGGCAAGTTTAGTCCCTCAAGTTGTATTTTCTTCACTTGGTTGACTTTTGACTTTGTCGGGGTTGACTTTCTGACTTTGACTGACTTTGGCTTCGATTTGACTTTGTCTTTTCCATTCCGTGCTCGGTTTTGTCGTTTTTGGCTTTCTTTTTGTCCTTTTCTTGAATATCCGTTTCCTGCACAATACAAATGCAAAACATACAAATACAATGTATTTTTGGTACGTTTTTAGTCATTTAAGTCCGTTTTTAATGGAAAATGGTATGTGTAATTAAGCATATACCAAAATCCCCCATACTAAGATATTGCCGTGTCCTCACGCAATGTTATGAAGTAAACACTCAAGAAACCAAGAATCTTAATCCCCCTCGACTAATAACCTCGAAAAGTAGCTAAGTGTTCGTCAAGGGGAACTAAAGAATCAATAGCTTCGACAAGTCCCGTTTTCACCATTTTTTATATGTACACTAACTATCCCTAATATTTTTGGATTTTCCTTTTTCTTTTCTTAACTACCTGTTTGACTTCCTTTATTATATCAACACTGGGATCATAGAATGAGAAGCGCCCATAGAATAATCTACGGATGTCCTGACGGATAAATTCATCGTCCCCGATTTTTCACTAGTCCCAAGCTAAGCGTAAAAACGAAATCACCGTTAAGTACAAGTAAAAATACATTGCAATATCATATGTTGACTCTAACTACAATAAGCATATGATATCAAGAATTATGCAGGGAGGATTATCTAAAAAAAGGTTCCATGATCTGGGCTAAAACGTTAGAAATAGATGCAAAATATGTGAGGTAATGGGTTCAAGAACTATAATAAACATACGATATGCGGTAATGAAATTATCACCTGCTGTGTTTTTGAGCTACACTCTATGTATGCAGGGGCACCGATTAGCTTCTTTAACTCTTTTCCTGTTAAACATGTGAAAAATAAAGGGTTTCGGACATTTATGGAATAAAGATTTTAGCTATAAAAATAAATATTCAAGCATGCTGAGGAAGGGAAAAAGGGAAATAGGGCATCAGAGTTACAGTGATCCGTGGGATTGAACTGGCACTGGATGGTTGGTCTTAAAAACTGCTTATCATTATAATGATCTAAAAGACACAATCTCTATTCTTCAGTTAAATTGACTAACCTCAAAATGAATATGGCAAATAAAATAGAAAATGCATCATCATGGTTATATTCCTGTCTTTGCAATGAAAAAATAAAATTCCAACATTTTGAAGGCTTTCATTTTTTCTTACCCCATTTTTTCATTTAAATGGGTGTTTTTTTAGCTTATATGCGGGGCTTATAAGTTATGAACCTATGTCAAGTTTGATAAGCTCATAACATCATGTTTAATGCCACTTGAGCTTGTGCATTCATGTGTTCAGTATATTAGTCCAGCGAGTGTTCAGTGTGTTAGTTCAGCATACGGTGTTCATTTTGTGTGTTAGCGGTATTTGGTTTGGTTGCCCTTAGACGAATGTGGTGGTTCATTTATAGTCTCGTTGTTGGCATTATTGAGTTAAACGTTTTATGTGCGCAGTTCATGTTTATATGAAGAATTAAAAGAGTAATTTGGTTTTTCAGATAATAACGTTCTAAGCGTTCTAAGAAGTTAAACTAATGAAAGCAGTAGAATAAAAATGTATGCAGGTTGTGCGTAACATAAATAGAAGGTATTTGATCTTTTGAAGTGAGCGTACTTTATGAAACTCGTCTAGTTAGTGAAGCGTCCAATTATTGAATCGAGTCAAAGTTTAACCTAACATCTACAGGTCCGACTCGAGCCCTTGAACTCAACACGATTGCAAATTGCAACCCACTTCCAACAAATTACTAACTTAACCATTATTTATGAGTTCAGAAATTTACCTAGTAGAGATAAGGGATGCATCACCAGTAGATACATATATCCCATAGTCCAGGCCACGAAACCTTGCAGTCGGCCCGTTTCTGGAGAAAGTTGTTGTTGTGTACTTTCAGCAAAAATCCACATATAAACAGCTCAATAGTAATCCCCATGTCTGTAAATCGTTCCCTTGTACAACATTATGAAAATGTTAAATTACTACCTTAACACCCAATCATATGTCAAATGGATTCCAAACATTTGTATAGCGAAACATTTATCTTTAAAAATTTTATCTTCATCGTTTTTTTATAATATGTACGCCACTGTTGCAATCCTATATGGAATCAAGCACATTAGTAAACCACCAAAATTTATCAAAAGTACAAAAAAAGATTCAAATACTTTCAATTCCATTTGAAAAGTAAAATAAACCTTATGCCTAAAAATGGAGTCTTGCTTCAAAATAGTTTGCTTCATTTGTTCTTTCAAATACACTGGCCATCCATCCATCTGCTGCCCCTCTCGCTATCTGATCATCAGTAACCCATCTACTTATTATCTTAAATCAAGGCACACATCAACAGAGGAAACATTGGTAACGCAAGCATGAAGAATGAACTGATTCATGAAACACATTTCAGTAACAGTTTTAGAATTTCATAAGTCAGAATTATTATAGCAAAAATGGACAAAGGCTAAGAAAATACCTGTACTACAGTTATAATAAAAATTCAAATCCTAGTTCCTTAAGAATAAGTGATTGATTCATATTTGGCTCAGGTTCACGGATATGGTAGCACTACCAGAACCCGTACCGGCTGCATTCACATTCTTAGTGTGACTGCCTAGCCAGGATACGGGCATGGGTAGGCTACGCGTCACAAAAAGTAAAGCATCATCATCGCCTAATGAATACAAAGAACAGGCGCACAAAGAACGTAAACCTATTATGCAATTAATCAAGAGCGCAAGTCCATGGTCGAACAGGAAAGACCACCATCCGATGCTGTCAGTTAGATAGATCGTGAGTTATGCGTTTCTCACTGTGAACTAAAAAAAAAAAAAATAAAAAAAAATAAATAAAAATAAAAAAAAAAAAAAAAAAAAAAAAAAAATGTGCACTGCACTCGGAATGGTGGCACCTGAACAGTTATGCCGCCAATATCGGTCACAACAAATATGACTTGCTGGCCTCAACATTGGTATTGAAACAAATCCCAGGGTTTTCAGATCCCCCACCCAATCGTCCACAAACCCATCCTAATCGTCACACAGTAATGGAATAGCGGCTACGAAAGGGATCGTGGGCATAGAAGATAACGTGGTGACGAATTATGTATCTTTTTTACCTAAACCCCCTGGTTACCTTGACCAACAAACCAAAAGCACGTACACGACCCTCAATATCAACAAACCTTTAACCACGTTGGGGGTTACCAAAACAAATAGTGTGTATCACAAAACATATACCACCACATTGTCACAACCATACCCAGCGAAAGCACATTTTTCCCAATGAATGCTTGTTGTTTAAATAAACGAACCAAGCAGCCGCCAAATACCAACAACGCACATAATAAGCACCATGTAATTCTAAACCAGGCTCAGACAATTAAAGAAACGAATAAAGAGGATACACTGCCACGCCAAGGTGTGGAGAATCCACTTAGAGTCATCACAGCCTCTAACAATCGTTACCTTTATGAAGCTCATCTCATAAGTATAACTTTTATGAACAAATCGCACCATTAATCTGTGCCCAAACAAAATGATGAGATATATCGCATGTCCACCCAACCAACATTAACATTATAAATTAACATATGGGGTGCTTGTTTCGGCTTACGTAGCCTTGCTTATGGCTCACTTGATTTTGGACTTATGTTTCATAAGCCTGCTTTTTATAGTTTAATTTTAAACTAATAAGCCGTAAGCTGTCTATATAAGCGGAAACAAACACTCCTTACTTTACAATCTGCTCATTTAGCAGCTTATGAGCTTATTCGACGCGGACTATATACCATGAGCCTATTTTTTAAGCACACTTGTCAATTTTAAATACATACAATCATAAGGAACACCAGTTAGCAAAGATGAGAATCACCAAACACTAAACAACACAACCTTTATAAAGAGTACTATAACAACCTGCAATTTTCATTAATGTAAATATCCATCTATTAAGTTAGATGCAATGTACTATCTATCTATTATATATGAACCACCTTTTTACGGGGAAAATTTTCGCTTTATTACATTACTTGCGTAACTAAAGTTAACGAGCTCACACAACCTACCTATGGCATTTATATCTATGTTAATATCATATAAACATCCTAATATGTCAAGTCAATATATTAATATCATTTTTACAAAGTACATTACTCATTTAACATACCATTTGCAATGTTATTTCAAAACAGGCTTTAAATGTTAAACATTTAGCTCAAAACCTTAATTATATGTAATATATACATATAAAAATCAATGTACAAGTATTCAAAGCATGTGTAAAAGTATCAATACACAACATTTAAAATATAAACTCCCTCCAAGACAATGTACAAGTCTTTAAAAGCACAATGTACAAGTCATTAAGCATAACATCCAAAATAGCCGTTTTACCTCCGTTTTCCTAACGAATCTTGTACAAACTATTAAGTACAATGTACAAGAAATCAATGCTCAACTTTTAAACAACATTTCTCTCCATTTCAATCACTTCAAAACCCTAATTCAAACCAAGAAACCCTAAAACCGAGCTAGTTTCCAACCCGTGACCCATTTCTTCATTTTTACCCATCTTAAACCTAAACCATTAATCAAATTAAGTTGTAAATACTTAATATACAACATTACATTTCATAATCCATCCTTATTACTCCAATGTACATGAAATTTAAACCAAAAACCCTAACCCGAACTAGTTTAAACCCGATACTCCTTTTCCCTCCTTTTTGCCTATTTTGAAAACCAACCAAGCAACCACACACCTCCATGACTCACCTACTTCATCTCCAAGCTGCTTACAAGCACCTCAAATCAATACTTGGTCCCCAAGTTGCTTTGTCACCTCCTTTCTCCTCCTTTCTTAGCCGCGGCACCACAAGAGCAAAACAACACCTCAAACCTAGTCCTAGCTTTGCTAACTCATCCCATAGCTCTTCCACATCACCTTGTAGCTTCCATGAATCATATAATCCAGCTCCAAGCCTTAACCACCAAGTTTTCTTGGCCTCCAAGGTGGTTCGCACCTATATAAAGGGGTAAAACCCTTTCATTTCAACTCACACCTCAATTCTTTCTTTCTAACCATCAATGGAGTCCAAGGTCTGATCAAGAACATCAAGAGAAGTCCTAAGAAGTCCCAAGAGCAGAATACAAGTGAAGAAACCAAGTCTTGAAGCCCCGGAGTTGTTATTCTAGGCGTACGAAGCTAAAAGTCCCCATTTCGACCCGTTTCCAAGCTATAAGCTCAAAACCAGGTTCCATAAGCTCACATTCTGTTTCCATACTCTTATAATGTTCATGTAATCATGCTTAAACCCTTGTTAAAAGCTTTGAACTCAAAAACCCATGTGTTTTCCCTTTTTGATCCAAATCGAGCTCATGAAACCCTAATTTCATGTTTTTGCTTAAATCTATAAGCTAAACTTGTAAGATGTTGTTATAATCTATTCTAATAAGCTTATCAAACAATATTATAAGTATTTTACTAAATCTTAAAAGCTTGGAGCTTAAAACCCACGCGTTTTCATTTTAAAACCCTAATTTAACCCATTTTGATTTCTAGCTTAACAAATCATTATTTTAAACTTTCGCTACGTTAAACCTTCATATTTTAGCTTATATTAATAAGCTATAACCTGCAAATTGCGTTTCATATTGAAAAATATCATTATTATGGATTTTGGACTAAAAACGATATGTTTTTCATGCATAGGGGTATATATCGTAACTTTCTGAAACTTATAACTAAAGGGACTGAAAATGTCCTTTTATTAAAGTTATAACTATAAGGACTTATTTTGCCAAGTTTCAAAGTTAAAGGTTTAATATATAAATACTTTTTATATAAAGGACTAAACTTGTAAAAGTTCATAATCCAAGGGTATATTTTGCCAATTTTGCAAACTATTAAAATATTATATTTTTATTAATTATAAAAATATATGTTTAAATATTATAAACCATTATCACTTAAAACTATAATGTATCACGATACTAGGGAGTTTCATGTGAGGGGTTCCATTTGGGTATTTGTTTTGACGAGTTTGCTGGGTTTACGATTTAAAGTGCCCTGGCTCCTCAAACAATACTGCGTGGCCTCTGGATTATGATAGCCCGAACAGTGATACAATATTTCCATAATATTTCATCAAAGTGATATTACATTATGACATAAAACATATTCAATCAAACTAAGACTTGACATATTACCCAGGTTGTGTGACGAAGCCGTTACTTTCATTTCAAATACTTTTGCCATCAATCAGATTTCCCTATACTGTTAAGGTGAGTTCATAGCCTCACTTTTAAATCTCTTTAATATTTCATAAACCCGTGAGGGGGATACATGCTTAAATCATGAATGCAAGTATTTTTCTGTATGCTATCCTGATTCATTATTGCCTAAGTACCTACTTTTGCCATTAAGACCCCATTATCATGAACCGTTAATTACTCGTCAGGGTAAGCGCGAATAATGTGAATAGATCTATTTGGGACTGGACTTCCCCGTTGGTGTACCTATACTTTCGGTAACCAATAGCACATCATTTGAATAACTTTGCGGGTGTTTGGCAAAGACACCCGTTGGGGCAATTACTTGTGGTTATTGATTAACCTAAGGCTTCGGTGTCATGAGCTTAAAGCAATAATAATGTTTTACAAACTATGGGTGTATAACAACGTAACCCACTATTGAACTTGTATTCAAACTACTTATTACAAACCTATGAATTTCACTCAACCATTGTGTTGACTTTTTAGCATGTTTATCTCAGGTAACTGAGCATCATATGGCACGGAGTGGCACGGACTTGAAGATGGCTAAACCGTTATCATTCAAACTTTTTGATTTCTTGTAGATTTTGGGACCTCTGTTTGTAAAAACTCTGATGAATAAATGAATGATAACAACTTTTTCCAAAACATCTCTTTATTACTCGTTTTCTATGATTATGACTGTTGTACTATGAAATAATACCCCAGATTAGCTTTCGCTGCTATATGTGTCAAAAATGGGGGTGTTATAAATAAAGCTTAATACATCGTATCCAGAAGATGTCAATACGCCGTATCGAAGATATAGTATGTGAATATTCTGGAAGATATCAAATGTTGTCCCTACTCCAAGAAATCCCCAACACGTCGTATCTAATCCTTGGATACGCCATATCAAACCGACTTCTAGACCTTATAAATACAAAACTCAAAAATGAGTTTTAAGTGTGCAAAATCATGTTCTTGATACCTAAACCATAAAAGTTGATTTTCAAAGGAGAAAAAGTGCAGAAGAGGTCGAGCAACGCTATCAATTCCATAGGAGACAACGTGTAATTCCATATACTCTAGTAATCGTTCAGTTTTTGGTATCATTCATTAACTCGGTTAGTTTACCTTGGCTAAATAATTGCTTTTCTATTTATTATGACGTTTGAAGGCTACATACCTTCGGGTATTAGCCATTATTATGAAGATTTGAATGTTTGGTATTTGTTTATCTTGATTTCTTGATTTATCGTTGAATGCTTGTTTATGTTTATCAATTTATACTTGTTTACGCGCTTTTGTATGTGACCTATCATTCAACTGGATCTAGTGATACGAACCAAGTAAATCCAGAGTCTGGGATAGCTCTCCATATAGTAATTTATACATCTAGAACCATAGGATCACAAATATTGTCCTTCTAAATCTGTGTCTAGGATACGCTTCGGGTTAAACTATTAATTGATAATGCTAATGGTTTATTGATCGTGTTATTAGAATGAACCCCCTAGATAATTCAACAAATAACATTCTGATTCCTTGGGATAGTTAGAATAAGTGCACTACAGTGTAGAAATCACCATAAGCGAATAAGTAGTAAGTCTGTATAGCTATGGGTTTAACAAGAACACCGTTGCTTTCATCCCTAAAGATAGATTATAATCAACAAATAAGATGCTTTTGCAGAGCTTTAATTGTGACAGAATTAATGTGTCTAGGTCTTAGGATGATGTAACACCTAAGTCTTAAGAATGATATGCCACCTCGAGAGAAAAAATCATTGCACTTAATAAAAAAACCAACTTTCTAATCGGATTAATAATGGTTACCAAAGTTTTCTTATATTTAGCTCGACGCTCTTTATCTTTTGTTAATTACTGCAGTGGGTTAAAGTGCCTTGATTAATTATAGACACAACCAAACTGTGCCCTCTCTCAGGCGAAACCCCCCATTTTCCATGAATTTAAGATTAGGACTGATATAGGTTTAGAACAGAATAAATTAACATAGATTTAGAAACCAAGATATTAATTAAATAGATAATTTAACCTCTCTTCAAGGGTCAACACCTTACTTACCACAACTTCTACCGATCGGGTACACTGCCGATCACGTGTGTTTTTTGGTTTCGTAGGCAAATATAAATTTTAAAACTTGAATCAAATAAAATATACAACACACAACGACACCTCAAGTTTTTGGCGTCGTTGCGGGGAGTTGAAAATAAATCTTAATTTTTATGTGGATATTTTTTTTTGTTTTTAACATTAGATTAAATCTAACCTTTAATTAGTGACATTTAGATTAGGTATATTCTTTATATTTGTAAATCTTGTATATATGTGTGTTTAATTGTTTGCGTATTTAATTGTTTTTCTTAATACACTGTTCTGATCAATAGCTAAATACGGCGTATCCATTTCCATCAGATACGGCGTATCTAACTTTTTGTCCAATACAGCGTATTCATTCAAAATGATTAATACGGCGTATCCACTTCCATTGGATATGACGTATCGATCATCTGGAACAGAAACAGATTCTAAGTTTTGATTTTCATGCTAAATTGTTTTCTACCTTTCTTCAGAGCAAATCCTACTAATTGTTTATCCCTTGTTACAGGTAGTGCATGACAAGGAGTTCAACAAACAAACTATTCACACCTTACAAAGAACCTGAACGAGAATTTAGATCATCCATGAGACACTTCAAGACACTAAGTCTTGACGAGTTGAGATCGCCTGATTTCAACTTATTTTCTGACCAAGAATACTCGAAGGAAGAAGAAGCGAAAGCAATGGTGGAAACCATGGAGCAATACATGAGCAAGACCCGAACGGACTATAGATCGGGAGTTGCTTGGCCTAAGATTGAGGAAAAAGATAGTTTTGAACTGAAAGGCCAATTTCTTAAGGAGCTTCGAGAAAACATGTTTAGTGGTTTGGATAATAAGGATGCGAACGAACACATTGAAAAAGTTCTCGAAATTGTTGACTTATTCCATGTTCCTAACATCACTGAGGATCAACTAATGCTTCGAGTCTTCCCTATATCCTTAATTGGAGCCGCATGCCGCTGGCTGAGAAACAAACCAAAAGGTTCAATCAAAACTTGGGAAGATCTAAAGACAAAGTTTTTGAACAAGTATTGCCCACCTAGTCGAACTGCAAAGAAAATGGATGAAATTAACAACTTTCAGCAAGAATAAGATGAAACCCTTTATCAAGTATGGGAGCGCTTTAAAGAACTCTTGATGAAATATCCTCAACACTACTTGACTGATATGCATGAGGTAATTTTGTTCTACAATGGATTGGATGTTCGGGCTCGACAAATTCTTGATTCAAGAGGTGTCATTCCATCAAAGACAGCTGCTGGCGCAAAAGTAGCCATCCAAGAAATGGCTGAATATTCTCAAAAATGGCATAATGGAACATCAAGGGTCAGAAGTACTGAAACTTCTGATGGATTAGCAGCAATACAAGCACAACTAAACAACCTTGGAAGAGAAATCAAAAAGGTGAATGAAAAAGTTTATGCTGCTCAGGTAGGATGTGAACAATGCAAAGGACCCCATTACACCAAAGATTGTCCACTAAAAGAAGAAGGGAAAACCCTTGAAGAAGCTTACTACACGCAATTTGGTGGACCTTTTCAAGGAGGGGGATATAGAGCTACAGCCCCAGGTTTCTATCAAAGGAACAACACGAATCCTTCGTACCAAGAATGAGGGCAATCAATGGAAGAAACCTTGAGCAAGTTTATGGGAGAATCGGCGAAAAGACATAAGGAGAACTCCAACTTGATTAAAGAGATCTGAGCATCAATGGATGCTGCCATAAGAAACCAAGGAGCATCCATTAAAACTTTGGAGTTACAAATTGGGCAAATGATCAAGGTACTACAGGAAAGAGGATTTGGAAGCTTACC
>BQNB010135157.1:0-18200 GCA_026074375.1 Tanacetum coccineum | reverse complement strand
TGAATTCAAGAATAAGGTCATGAATCAGTTCTGTAAAATGAAGGGTATTAAGAGGGAATTTAGTGTTGCTAGGACTCCATAACAAAAATGGAGTAGCTGAAAGGAAAAATAAGACACTAATAGAGGCTGCTAGGACTATGCTAGCTGATTTAAAATTGCCAACAACTTTATGGACTGAAGCAGTTAATACTGCTTGTTATGTCCAAAATAGGGTGTTAGTTATCAAGCCTCACAACAAGACCCCTTATGAACTTTTTCTAGGTAGAAAACCTGCTTTGAGCTTCATGAGACCATTTGGGTGTCCTGTTACAATCCTTAATACCATAGATAACCTAGGTAAGTTTGATGGAAAGGCTGATGAAGGATTCTTTGTAGGATACTCTACCAATAGCAAAGCATTCAGAGTATTTAACAGTAGAAATAGGATAGTAGAAGAGAACATGCATGTACAATTTAGTGAAAATACATCTAATATTGCAGGAAATGGACCTAATTGGCTTTTTGATATAGATGCACTAATAAATTCTATGAACTATAAGCCAATTGTTGCAGGGAAGCAGTCTAATGGTAATGCAGGTACAAAAGCATGTGATGATGCAGGTAAAGTTAGAGTGGAGACAGTACCTGGCAAAGATTACATACTGCTACCATTATGGACTCAAGATCCACCATTCTCTTCTAGTCTAAAGAAGTCTCTTGATGATGGATTCAAGCCATCAGGGGAGGAGGAAAAGAAGGATGCTGAAGATCCAGGGAATGAAAGTGGAAATCCACCTGAAAGGAAAGATAGTGAGGTTCCAAGTACAGAGGAGCCAAGAATTAATCAAAAAGGATGCAAGTGTTAACAACACTAATAATATTAATACTGTTAGTCCAACTGTTAATGCTGCTAGCATAGAGGATAATGTTGTTGATGAGAATATAGTCTATGGATGTGCTGATGATCTAAATATATCTGATTTGGAAGAAATTGGCAGATTTAGTGATGCTGAAGATGATGGTGCAGAGGCTGACATGACTAATTTGGATACACATATCCCTGTCAGTCCTATTCCAACTACCAGAATTCACAAGGATCATCTAGTTGAACAAATCATTGAAGATATACATTCAGCACCTCAAACTAGAAGGATGACAAAGAGTGTGACTGAACATGCTATTTTTAGTTCAAAACAACAGAGAACTAACCATAAAGACTTTCAAAATTGTATGTTTGCATGTTTCTTATCACAAGCAGAGCCTAAGAAGGTAATGCAAGCATTAAAAGATCCAATCTGAATAGAAGCTATGCAAGATGAGCTTCTGTAGTTCAAGTTACAACAGGTTTGGACCTTGGTGGATTTACCACATGGCAAAAGGGCCATTGGTACAAAATGGGTGTACAAGAACAAGAAGGATGAGAGAGGCATTATGATCAGGAACAAGGCTATGTTGGTTGCACAAGGGTACACACAAGAAGAAGGAATTGATTATGATGAGGTTTTTGCTCCTGTTGCCAGAATTGAAGCAATTAGGCTATTCTTAGCCTATGCCTCATTTAATGACTTTATGGTGTACCAGATGGATGTCAAGAGTGCTTTTCTTTATGGTAAGATTGAAGAAGAAGTCTATGTTTGTCAACCACAAAGATTTGAAGATCCAGACTTTCCTGACAGAGTTTACAAAGTAGAAAAAGCTCTTTATGGTTTGCATCAAGCTCCCAGAGCTTGGCATGAGACCTTATCCACTTATTTGTTAGAAAATAGGTTTCAGAAAGGACAAATAGACAAAACTTTGTTTATCAAGAGGGACCAAGGTGATATTCTAATAGTATAGGTATATGTAGATGATATCATTTTTGGGTCTACAAAGAAGAAGTTATGCACAGAGTTTGAGAAAATGATGCATAAGAAGTTTCAGATGAGTTATATGGGTGAACTCACATTCCTCTTAGGACTGCAAGTAAAGCAGAAGGAAGATGGGATTTTTATAATCCAAGACAAGTATGTGACTGCGATTTTGAAGAAATTTAGCTTTAGTGATGTCAAAACAGCAAGCACACCCATGGAAACCCATAAGTCTTTGCTCAAAGATGCAGATGGTGAAGACATAGATGAACACATGTATAGATCAATGATTGGCTCATTGATGTATCTTACTTCTTTAAGACCAGATATAATGTTTGTTGTATGTGTATGTGCCAGATTATAAGTTAACCCTAAAGTGTCACATCTTCATGCTGTGAAAAGAATTTTTAGATATCTTAAAGGTCAACCTAAATTGGGCCTTTGGTATCCTAAGGATTCACCTTTTGATTTGGTGGCATATACTGACAGTGACTATGCTGGAGCAAGCTTAGATAAGAAGTCCATAACAAGAGGTTGTCAATTCTTAGGGTGTAGATTGATTTCATGGCAGTGCAAGAAGCAGACTATGGTTGCTAATTCCACAACAGAGGCTGAATATGTAGCTGCTTCAAGTTGCTGTGGCCAAGTACTTTGGATTCAAAATCAATTGCTAGATTATGGGTATAACTTTATGCATACAAAGATCTATATTGATATAATGAGGAGGACTATATGCCTATTTTAAGAACCTTATTTTTCATTCAAAAACAAAGCCATTGTAAGAGTAGACATCCTTTATCAGAGATTCCAATTAAAAAGAGCTAATTCAAATGATCAAGATTATACTAAAAGAATGGTTGCAGATTTGCTTGTACAAAGCTTTTGATGTGAGTAGATTTCAATATCTGATTGCCAGTATTGGAATGCTAAATATTTAAAGTCTTGATTATGAAATGTAGATTAAAAACAGAAAGTGCGAGATGTGTGATTAAAACAGACAAAGTGATTTGGTGGAGTAAAAGAATGAGAATTTTGAGTGAACACAGAAAGAGAGTTGAATATAGCAAAACAGATAGAGTGAATGATAAGCTATAAGAATGAGAGAAACTCTAAAACTGACAGAGGAATTAGTAAAGTTTAAAAAATAGATTAATTTAATGTTGGAATTGCTGCTTAGAAAGGAAGTTGGTGTTAATAGATGGTGATTCAAAGTTAATGCTGCTAGGCATAAACTTACTGCTGCTAGGGAAAGTTAATGCTGCTAGGATAACTTTCTAGTGCTGGTTAATGCTGCTAGGCTTAATTTAACTACTGATGTTATATGCTGGGTTACTTACTACTTGCTAGTTAAAAGTTTAATGCTGCTAGGCATAAGTACAATGCTGTGGTAACGTTAATGATGTTGAGGGTATTTTTTTTTTTGATTCTCAATAAATACTTTGATTAAGGGTTTCATTCAATAATTAATTGATTTCAATCTTTCATATACTCTATAATCATTAACCCTAACTCAATTTTATCATTTATCATCAAAATCCCACACCAATGACGACCCTAAAATTTGCTGATACTCATAATTTAGTCGCGTTTTTGATTAAATCTGCTGAAAGTGAAGGATTGTGCAGATAGTGGGTTTCTGGAATGCAAGTTTGATAAAGTATGCTTTAACCGTCAATCCTACTATATATACATCGTACATTGAATAAATCTGGTTTACTGCAAAGGCGAAAATGGTTAATGGGGAAGTTCAGTTACAAGCCCTAGTAGATGGGAAGAAGATTGTTGTTACTGAAGCATCTGTAAGAAGAGATCTTCAACTGGAAGATGCTAATGGTGTTGATTGTCTGCCAAATGCTAAACCATTTTTGAATAGCTTTCACTTATGGGTATGAAAAATTTCACAGATGCTTAATTTTATAGGCTTTCTTCTCGCCCCATGGAAGTTTAATATTCATATAATTTTGCAATGCTAAGTGCTAAGGACTACTGCTATGGAATAATTTTAGTTAGCACTATTGGCCCTATGCAATTATTGGGTTAGCAATAACAGAAAGTTTCAACTTTCAAGTATATTTTTTGAAAGCATGATGAAGAACTTGGATAGTGCTGTTATAATTCTTGATGTATCCAAGATTTGTGCAAGTATTTTTAGATAATCAACTGGAAGGAATGATAAATCATAACAGAATTTATATTACCATCTCACACAAAGAAGGTTTTGTATATAAAGAGGCAAGGAAAGACTTTTCTTGGTAGAGTAACCTAGTCTCACTAATGATGTGCAAGCTCAACAGGATAGGTGAAGGTTCGAATGCAACTATACTCAACCATCATCTTCAACCCTAAAAGAAACATTAAGCAAGAAGCCATAAAGAAGAAAGGATACTTAGATACCTCAATCTAATGTTCCTAGTGACAATCTAGCAGATGAGGCTATTAATGAGGAGAATGTATCTAAGCATTCTAATGATCCACTTCTCGGTGTTAAGGATAGACTGAAACTTGAGGAATTGATGGCACTATGTACCAACTTACAAAATAGGGTTCTTGATTTGGAACA
Organism: Tanacetum coccineum; assembly: GCA_026074375.1. Taxonomy (NCBI): domain Eukaryota; kingdom Viridiplantae; phylum Streptophyta; class Magnoliopsida; order Asterales; family Asteraceae; genus Tanacetum; species Tanacetum coccineum. Next base: position 13,814 of record BQNB010135157.1, on the reverse strand, counting down.
TACAAAGACCACTCAGGCACTGGAGATTGACAGCTTAAAAAGGAATGTCAAGAAGCTTGAGAAGAAACAAAGGTCAAGAACTCACAGGCTTAGAGGATTGTACAAGGTTGGTTTAAGTGCTAGGGTTGTCTCTTCTGAGGATGAAGGTTTGGGTGAGGAGGATGCATCCAAACAGGGGAGGAAAATTCATGATATTGATGCTGATGATAAGAAAATCCCCCTGAGATATGTTCTTGAATGAAGATATGTTTGATACATGTGTTTTTAATGACGAAGAAGTGTTTGCAGGACAGGATATGGCTGAAAAGGAAGTTAATAATGCTGATCCAGTTACTACTGCTGGTGAAGTAGTTACTACTGCTAATGTTAAAGTTAGTACTGTCAGTACAACTGCTGCTATAATAACTACTGTTGAACTTACTTTGGCTCAAACACTGGCATAGTTGAAGAGTGCAAGACCCAAGACAAAAGGGGTTGTTATGCAAGAGCCAAGTGAAACAACAACAACAACAACAATTCCTTCAAAGGACAAGGGTAAATGTATAATGGTTGAAGAACCTTTCAAGATGAAGAAGAAAGATCAAGTCCTCTTTGATGAACAAGAAGCTATAAGGCTAGAAGCTTAATTTGATGAGGAATAGAGGATTGCAAGAGAAAAAGAAGAAGACAATGCTACATTAATTGCACAATGGAATGATATTCAGGATAAGGTTGAGATTGGACATGAATTAGCTCAATGAAAGGCAAGCAGGAACAAGAAGAGTAGACAATTGAAGAAGAAAGTTAAACTGTTTCAACAAATCTTTGGAGAAAAAGGAGGAGGAAGCATTTGCCGCTTAAGAGAGCAGAATGAAAGGAGTAATAGGACCACTACAAAAGCTAAAACAAAGCGAGTATAATGTGTACTTATCTGAAAAAACATGGAGGATGGAAGCCAAAGATTAAAAGACTAAGTCATTGCCAATGTTCAAGAGTTATTTGATTTAAAAGCAATGAAAAAGGGTAAAACATTTGTGATATGGTTACAGAATTGGTGTGAGATAGTGAAGTAAGGAGCCCGAGGAGTTGAGACAAAGAAGAAAATGCATGTTAAAAAAAACAAGCAGAAGAGCTATGAATATGGACAAAATAAAGAAGCAGAAGTTAAGTTGAGAAGGCTGTTGGAAGCAAGTAGATGATTACTAGGATGTTGAAGAGCTTAAGCAATGTTGGAAATAGTTCAGATGTTGGGATGAAGAAACTATTGAAGGCTACACTTTGTTATCAAAATTCATATGCTGACTATAAGATCTACCAAGAAGGTGAAGAAAGCTTTTTCAAAAATAATCAGAGCACCTGGAAATGACCTCCGATGTACTTAACTTTTACAAAAGATGCTTAAAAAACTTGATAGAGAAACTTAGACAGTTCTTTTGGAGGATAGTTCCAAAGTTATTATTTAAGGAAGACAGAGACAGTGAATTTCATGGATATTTTCTTACATCTTTATTTGAAGACCCATGTTTTTTTGAACATCATGTTGAAGATAGTATATGGAAAGATATCAACAAGGATTAGTTTTAAATGTGTGAATTGGAAGCTTTTTTATTTCTTGGGTTTCATTGTGTAATAGTTCAATCCATACCATATTATCTATTTGGTTTGAGAAAATGTTATACTTACAAAGCACACACTCTTAGAAGTTTAATATGTGAAGATTCAAGTTGATTATGTGTGTGAAAATGGCATATGAGCTTTTCGATTGGTCAAGAAACAGCTTAATATACAAGGACTATGTACTTGAAGGAAGTGTTTGGCAAGCATCGCTCCTGATGGTTATGGAAGTTTTAATGAGATACTTTAATGATGTTAAGATAAAATTATCAAGTTTATGGGGAGGATAGGATTGTTGGGAATCAAAAGAATTTCTTGAAGTTACTGTGCTAAGATATAATTAGTGTGTTAGTAATCTTAATGAAAAAATATGCTAAGTAGCTTAGTACTGCTAGTGTAGTTACTATGCTAGTGTATATACTTTGATCAGTTACTACAGTTGTAATGGTAGTACTGCTAGAGTAAAGTTAGTACTGTACGTGTAACGTAGTATGGGATGAATTATTGAGAAACTTGCTAAGTAGTTAATGATGCATTGTGTTCTCAGTTAGTGCTGTAGTACAAAAAATGTTTTTTTTTGTTCTACTTTATGCTTGGTGTTATAAGATTACAAACTGCTGAAAGGAAAATAAGACTGCTCAGAGAAAAGATAAAAGATTGCTTGAGGGACTATTGTATGTGTATTTTGTAAAAGATACGTATTAAGTTATTGTTTAGAAGATCATGAGAATTAGGAAATTATTGTAATACATTAGGACTCCTTGGTGTATAAAAGGAGGGACCTAGGGGGGTATAGAATTCTATGTATTAGTTTCAAAGTATCAAATCGAGTCATTCATAGAATTGTCTTAGTTTACGGTTTTTTTTTGCTATCTAAACAATATAAGAGAGTTGTATTTATTGAGGCTTGGAAAGGTTTGGTAAACTGTTTGTTACTTGATCTGATTCATTATGTTCTCAATAGAATTTTTTTTAATATCAATTGACTAGACTTCTTGCATCAGTATTGGTTATTCATAATCAAAGTTTCTATCATAGTTGTTTTGAATTAGTCAATACAACTTGGCGCTTATACAAGCTAGCAACAAGCTTTTTTTTGGGATCAACAAATTTTATTGAAAACATTTGTCTGGAACATTTTGACTAGGTGTGTACTTTGGATAACAAAAAGCATAAATTCTTTGCCCTTTTTTCCTCATACTCTTTCTTTGACAATTGCCTTCTTGGTTTTTCATTAGTAGTGGAAACATGATTATTATATGGAGTGGCAGGCAAAGCTAAAGGAGTTTGTGGTTTAGCGTATGACTGTATGTTGAGTTTCTTTGATTTGTAAAATAAATACTGGACATTTAAGACTTTGGATTTGCCAATATAGGAGTATACCTTTTTTTTAAGCACAACCTTAGTAGCCCCTTGCATCATAGCCAAATGATAAGCATCATACAAAGTCTTTAACTTAAACATCTTTACTATCAAGCCAATATCAGTCCGCAATCCACCCACAAAGAAACTGATATCATATTTCTCACTTAGTTCCACCATACTCATAAGCATTTCAAACTTATCTTGGTAATCAGGCAAAGTTCTTTCTTGTTTTAAATTCTTTAATTCTTCCATAGGATCTTCATAACAAGTACCAAATCTCTTCAAGATCTCAATTTCGTAGAAAGACCAATCCATTGTTTCACCATGTATCGTAACAAACTGCTTATGCTAAACTAGGGCCTTATCATTTTTGTTCATCCTCTACCTCATCCACTTTGAAGAACTATTGGTATCCAAAACCATCCACCCTTTATCATCAATCTCAAGAGAGAATCGTGGGAACTTCCACTTAGTATTTCCTGTGAACTGCATCATTTTCTACTGGATCCTTCCCAATATCGGTTTCTAGATTTTAGATTGTGAAATATGTGTTGAACTACATGCTTATCATAACCAACTAGCAAATAGTGTGCATAGTCTGATTCAAATTGAGAGATTGATTAGAGCACCATTGAGTGAACAAATGATCATTTCGAAACCATATCCCTCATCATTATCATCCCCATTGTTTTGTTGTTTTTTTTGGGGGGACTTGATCCAAAATTAGTGTTTCTAGTCAAAACCACCATTCTCTTAAGTGTGAGTAACCACCACAACTACCAATTAGCACAAGTACTACCCAATCACACAAGAATTGACACAATAATTAACTACAAAATGTCACTTAACACTCCAAGAAATAAAGTGGCTATAATTGTTCAAGCACAATACACACCTATAAGATGAATGAATCAGTTAAATTGACAGTTAAATTCGTAGACAATCAAACGTATTGTTAACAATCATTTAAACCAATTCACTAATTACCAGTTTAACAATCTAATAAAGATTCAACAATTTCACCCGGAAAATAACAAACTCGTCGAAAAACTAACAAAATTGATTAGAAAAAATTACATCTTTGCCAAGAAGGTAGCTCAGATACCAATTGATATGATTCTATAGATTATAGAATCTTGAGTTAAAAGATGGAATCTTAATGAAGAGAATAAGATTTGGACCTTAGATTTCCATGAATGATTATTGAATCAAACAGTTACAAGTTGAGAGAGATTACAAATCGTAACTAATGAAATTGGAGAACAATGTAATTAAAAGGGTGTTGCGCTTAGCGGGAAAAGCTGTTGGAGTACAAGACACGTGCACCTCACATGTTCTAGTTATTACACTAGACACACGCACCTCACGTGCGAACGACTAGTTCCTACTTAGCTCACATCATTAAGATAACAAAAAGAATCAATTTTAACAGTCACATCCAACACTCCTACTATAACATACTTAGGGTCCGTTTGGTACGATGCGAGATTTGAATTGGGATTAGGATTAGGGTTAGGATTTGGATTTGGTTTTGGTTTTGATTTAAATATTATTTGTTATAAAAAATAAATATATATTTTAAAATAAAATATTGTTATTATAAAATCAAAATATAATAGATTAATAATAAATGAAAGAGAGAGAAAGAGAGAATAGGATGAGAGGACCCACAAAAAAATGATAATGTCAGAAAAAGAAGATGGCTAGACTGGATTTCTAGATGGTATAATATTTGGCTTGAGTCCTACCTTAAAATCTAAAAATCACCAAACGAGATTTTATGCCTTTCAAGCCAAGCCAACAGTATCAACCCTCCCAAACAAACACGTACTTAAATTTCTTTTCATCACCTGTATGAAAAGCTTTTTGAACATGTATATTAATAGTAGACTTATGTTCATGATATGGAAATGTTTAAAACTTAACCATGTTATTAATTGTACAAATCTTTAAAATTATAGTCGATGCCCTTATCACCTAAAAAAACGTGTCTTCAATAAGTAGAACTTACCATGTTACCAAATTAGTCACTTTCACAACCCAAAACAAAACTCAACAAAAACCCAAACTCAAATGCTTCATGGGTTTTGTTAAACACTCATCCTACGCCGGAAAAATATCACCCACCATCGCCGTCACCGGAAAATTTACAATTTTTAATCTATAATCTAAATCACCTCAAATGCTTCATGGGTTTTGTTAAACACTCGATTTTATCTATGGTTCTTTCATAAAAAGTCAAAAAAATACATGGGTTTTCTTATAGATTCAGTTTTTAGTTATTTTTTATAAAAAAAGTTAGAAAAAATTACCTTCTATAACTGTTTGATGATAATTCACTAATTTGAGTTGATATAATTTGTGGGTCTTGTTAAAGACTCAGTTCTTAATACTATTTATAAATAAGTTTTGGGTGGTTATGATGGAAGGAACAAGTAGTAGTAGTAGATCAGTAGCATTAGAAATTGATTTAAATGAGGCTCCACTTCCTTCACCACGTGAGCATCACAGGTGTGGTTCATGTGGTGAAGTTGAAGGATCAATGGTGGTTTGTGGTGATTGTGGGAGAAGGTTTCATGTTGAGTGTTTAGGTGTTAGGGAAGAAGGTAAAGCTTGGAAGTGTTTTGAGTGTTTGAGTGAGGGTCGAAGTGGTCGAAGGGTGTCGCGGGGCGGTGGAGGTGGTTCGGGGTTGTTTGATATGAATGCGTCTCCTCCTCGAGAAGTGGATGGTGGTGAGGAGGGGGTTTTCGTGAATTCGGAGCTTGTGTTAGCTGCTAGCTTTCCTAAGTATGCTTTCTTGACCTAGGTTTATGCTTAAGGTTTTTTAATTGAACAATGCGTTATATGATTGTTTGTTTTTATAACTGAGGTTATTTAATTGCTTTTATGTATGAATGATGGATAATTTTGGTGTAACGGGGTGTTTGTTTAAGCTTTAATGTGCGGGTTATGGGCTTATTTAACTCTTGAAAAGCTAATAAGCTCAATTATTTTGGCTTATCGAGCTTATGAACTTAAATAAGCCACAAGGTCAAATTTATAAGCTTATAAGTCACAAACTGTGAGCTTATTAGCTTTTCATAAGTTCAGTAAGCCCATAAGCCGCACAAACAAGCTTAGACAAAAACCCCCTAAATGGTAAGAAAAATGTAACATTTTCCTAGGTTAAAGTTTTAACTTCGTCAACTTCAATTCTTTAATAATATTGCCATATATTTTTTTTGTTCTTTATGTAATTTAGGGTTTAAGGAATCAGAATTAAAGAATAGAATCTGAAGTTTCCGAATGCATATATATGTCTTTTGAAAAACCGATCTTTTCCCCCTTTAGATACCTATTATGCATTCAGTAGGCGTTTTGGTTTATGTGATTATAAGAAAGAAAGGCTAAAGATGTTTCTTGGCATGTTATTTGCCTGATTTGCGAAAAAGGGAGCTCGTTTCTGTCTTAGTATGCCAAGCTGTTTAGGTAAAAACAGCCAGACTACCTAAGTAGGGTCTCTCGCTGATTTTATTGAAGACATACATTTATGTTTATGCCAAATATTTTTTACTTGAACAATGTATAACTGACTGTTAGTAATGAATATATATTAAATCGACGGGTTTTTTTGGGGTGAATGATCTTTAGTTTTGTTGTGGATGGCAAGAATTCATTTTACTGTTTCTCTATATCTAGAATATGTTTCACAAAATTCAAATATTTGATAGTTTTTCATATGTTATTCGTTTTGTTTATTTAATTTAGGGTTTGAGTAACACGGTCATTTGATTTAATGTTTCATAGTAATTTACATATTTGCCTTTTTTTTTTGTTGAGAAATGTAGCATATTTGGGTCTCAGTGTCTTACTATGACATGTCTTTAGGTATTGTTTATCTTGGTGCCATATATCCTGCCATGACCAAAGTTTATTTGTGATATTTACATTGCCTAAGAAGCATATGTCTATCTACTTTGTGTTATTATTTTGCATCATTATATTATTAGAGCTATATCTATCTTTGACATTGATGTTTTCATCTTGCATTTGTAATTTACTACATCTTTTGGTTTCTAGAATACAGGATTTGAGGCGTAACCCGTTTCTTGGATTTTTAACTTCTCCAATGGCCCATCCAAATATGAGGTTCACAGGGAGCGGGTTTCCACCTCAAAGCAGCATGACACGGTTTGCACACATAAATCTTGAAACCGTGACACAAAAAGGCAATATGGTGTATCTGCAAGCACTTAAAGACTACATATCTGAAAAACGAGGTGTACTTGGAGATGGATGGCGTGTTAAATTTGAATTTTCAGAAAGCAATTGTAAAACTTCTGCACTTTACTTCGCCCCAGATGGAACTAGATTCGATTCAATGCCAGAAGTTGCTCATTATCTTGGTTTGATATCCTTTGAAACAGAAGATAAGAATAGTGGCATCATATTACTACAGAAAGGTTCACATTCTACTAAAAGAACAAAGGACAAGAAGGTTAATAATCTCAAAGAGCATAAGAATATGTTGCGTAACGCTGGAAACGCAATAGAAGTGGACTCTATGGCTAACGGGTCAAACTCGTATCAGGATGGTTTTCCAGTTCAGTTTGAAGATTTCTTTGTTACATCAGTTGGCAAAATTGACCCGAGGGTTTCATTCTACAATACTGGTCAAATCTGGCCCGTAGGTTATAGATCTATCTGGCATGACAGATATTCGGGGTCCATTTTCATATTTGATGTTTTAGATGGTGGTGACTCTGGCCCGATTTTTAGAGTACATAGGTACCCTTGTACTAAACATTCAATTCCCTACGCTTCAAAAGTGCTCTGCGCAACGAATGTTGATTCCGCTGTTGATGGAACATTTCTTGACGATGATGATGTTACAAACATCCCCATGATGTTTACAGAAAATAGTCCACCATCACATCTAGATGATGATAAAATAACAAGCTGTTTGACTCCAGAACCCGACATTAATCTTGAAAAAGCTCAGCACAACGATTGCAAACTTGATGTGATCGGTGATTTTTTGGTGGAGGAGCGATCTTTATCGTCTGTGTGGCAGAAAGCTGTAGAAACGCTACTAAAGGCATGCCATGAAGCATATACAAATAAAAAAAGTCTGAATTTTTGTTGTAACCATCGTGTCAATGAAGAATATCTTGGCGCATCATACAATTTTGATACATTAGGGAAGTTTTGTTATCTATCTGGTCCGATCAACAAAATCCCGGATAAAATACTGACAGTAGATGAGCTTGAAGCTTCTTGTGTAGTGCTGCGAAAATGGTTAGAACTCGACAGATTCGGTTTAGAGGCAGAATTCGTTCAAGAACTCATAGAACAGCTTCCTGGGATTACTGCATGTTCCAAGTATAAATCATTGAATGCAAGATCTCAAAGCTCGACTTCCCAAACTGTCAGCAACGGGTTCTTTATGGCTATAAGTAAAGAGGGTTTACAACACGACGCTGTGTCAAATAGTCTCACGAGTACACACAAAAGACCGAATCCACCTGGCAGAACAGTTAACTCAAACCTTCCTCCTCATTTGATGGGTGACGTTCTTCAGGTAATATATTTTTATAAAAGTGGCAGTTCCGACCATTTATCAAAATGGGTCAGCTGGGGTTAATGTTGTCTGCATGAGTAAAAAAGAGTACCTGACTAAAAATAAACGGGTCAAAAGTTGCCCAAGGTTTATTCAAATTTTTACAACCTTCTAAATCCTATTATTAAAATAGTTTTTGGAATCATGTATGATAAGTTAGCTATCCTCATAACAAATGGACAAAAACTTTTGGCATTTTTGGTGCTTGGAAAAAATTAACCATTTTTATCCCTTATATTACCCAGAGAGTCAGCCCATTCCAACACCTGCTGGTTTTTAAATTTATTAGTGAAAAGTGATGTTTTTTAGTTCTATGCCTGAAGTTGCTATTTCATTTCGGTAGACCTATGAGATCTGCTTGCGTTTTTACGAAGTTCTGGGCTTGGAGGCACCGGTCTCTAGACAAGTGCTGGAGCAGGAGTTGTCGAATCCATGGGTTGAAGATTTAAAGCCAGTGACGAGATCTACGAATGATTTTCAGAAGAATGTGATTATAAACACCTGTGCACCTGCCATGCCAGATTGCAATGCCTCCATTGCTGGTGACGATTCTATAATTGATCTAGCAGAAGAATACGAAGAATACGAGGGAGATGGTTCTCGAGCAGAAGCAGCTAGCAGATGTACAGGTGTTGAACTGGCAAAATTTCACATGACGTTACTGAAGGTGATATTAGAAGAAGTGTTGGCAAAAGTTAAGGAAATTTTCGATCCATTTGGTAGTTTGGAGTCGAAGTCAAGAAGAGGGAGGAAGAAAGATGTCGAGGTTGAGAAAATAAATCTTGATATGTTCCCCGTGAATGAATTTACTTGGCCTGAAGTAGCCAGGAGATTAATTTTGGTTGCATTATGCTTGGACGGCAACCTTGAATCTTCGGAGGTCATGACTCGTGAGTGTGATAAACTGTTTCAATGCTTGTATGGTGATGGTGGCACAGTTTGCGGTTCACTTACAGGAGTGGCTGCAATGGAGGCTGATGCCATGGTAAGATGGATCTATTTTTCTTAGTAACACGTCACAATGGTTTGTAAACACTTGTGTATGCTATGGTGACTTTTAACACGCTCTACGCGTTTTCTTTTTAGCTAAAGCTTTCTACTTGAATTAGCAATTAAATATAACCTAATATGAAGATAATTTCTGTTATCTTCAGGTTTTAGCCGAAGCTTCCAAGAAAATATTTTCTTCTGTGAACAGTAAAGTTGGTGACTTTATCATAGATCAGAAAGATATAGAGACAGGAGACTGTGTCAAAGAGACAAATGTAATTAATGTCGACATCCCTGATTGGGCTCAGGCTCTAGAACCTGCAAGAAAGTTACCAACTAATGTGGGGGCAAGAATCAGGAGATGCATTAATGAAGCTTTGGACAGGAATCCACCCGAATGGGCAAAAAAAATGCTGGAGCACTCCATCAGCAAAGAAGTCTATAAGGGAAATGCGTCTGGACCCACAAAGGTGGTTTATTTTTGCTTATTATTTTTCAGATTATTGATCTTCCTTTATTTTAGTATTTTACGACTGACTAATTGAAACTGAAACAGAGAGCTGTTATATCGGTTCTGGAGAAAGTGAGAGCCGAACATCCTCAACAACCGAAGCCCGTTGAGAAGAAAGAAAAGGAAAAAACTGGTGTGAAAACACTGTCTGATGCTGTTATGAAACGGTGTCGCGTGGTGTTGAGAACTGTTGCTAATGCTGACGAAGACCGAATTTTTTTCAATCTTTTGTCAAGACCTGTTTTGAAACCAAATGATCCTGATGACGCGGGCGTCCTTGGGTATCCAACAATGGTTTCCCGCCCATTGGACTTTAGGACAATTGACCTTAGACTGGCTGCAGGCTTCTATATTTCACATGAATCTTTCATTGAGGATGTTCATGAGGTATCCCTTGATCGTTCATCATATTATGACTCCTATAAATTTTATTTTTTATGTTTTACAAATTAAATTGCTAAAATTGTTTAAGTGAACTTAATGACGCTTGTGATGCCTTCTCTGACATGGATGGTCTTTTCTTAGGTTTGGCACTACTTGCGAATAGCTTATCGTGACAGCCCTGATTACATTGAGTTGATTGACGAACTAACAGAAAAATTTGAAGAATTGTATAAAGAAGAGGTCAGTTAAGATCCTTGTGGCTTCTATCCTTTTTTTCTGCTATTAATTCATTAATTACAAAATTCACAATTATACTTTATACCATTTTCTAATCTGATATAATGTCGGAATGTTCTATTTTTACTTCTATTGATGCCGTTTCTTCTTTTTGTTTGGCGTTAAAATGGTAACATGTAAAAAGGGTACATGTCAAAATGGGTAAGTTTTTGTTCGGGTTAATGGGTTATAACAGTTTGGGCTGGGTTAGCCAAAGCATTATTTCCCAAATTTCTGAACCTTTTTTTCTATAAATAATCAGTGTTAATTATGATTACAAAAATAGTAATATTCCTGTATTAATAAAAATGTTAAATGAAAAGGTTTGTGAAATTCTGATGCATCAAAAATACAATATGTGAAACTTTTGACCCTTTTTTTTACAAATTTATTTTTATTTTACCAGTTTGACTACGTTATTCATTAATAAATGGGTCAAAATGGCCTACTTATCTACCAGAACTTCCCATTTAACAAATGCATTATGTGGGTCTCATTGACTTGTCTAGAGAATAGAGATTGTACCCACGAAATACTGAAGTTGGTATACGAGTAGACTTTATATTCTATGATATATTTGACTAAAATATGCACATGTACTACTTTAGGTGCTTGACCTCATCAGCAAATTTATGGATAGTGGTAACAGTTTTGATTCATCAAGCGAAGAAGGAAAGAAAGAGTTAAGCTCTCTTGCACTTGAAACAAGTGAGGGCCCACTTCCCGCTGCACCATGGGAGGATGGTGTATGCAAAGTATGTGGAATGGATAAAAACGATGATAATGTATTATTGTGTGATAAATGTGATTCTGAGTACCATACATATTGCTTAGACCCTCCACTCCCAAGGATTCCCGATGGAAATTGGTATTGCCCTTCCTGCATGTCATGCCAACCTATCTTACCTATCTTACAAGATGAGCGCTGTGGGACCCGGGCTTTATCTCGCTTGCGCCGTAAGAGGAAATTTCAGAAAGAGTTCACTCGACATCTTTTGGAGAAATTGGCCCCGTTAGCTGATACAATGGAGTTGATGGAGTACTGGGAATTAGGCATTGAAGAGGTAATCCTAACTCATTATTTATATCACTTTTATGTATTTTAAGCAGTTAAATGCGCTTAGGTTGACTTTTGATCCTTTGCATTTGACCGTCTTTGCATCTTTAGCTAAAGTCCTAAAATTACCCAAATCAACTTTTTTAAGGAGATGGGCTGAAATTGCTTCTAGTATTTTTTTTAATGTATTTTATCAGTGCTAATGTTATCTTGTTAACTTTATAACCTTTATTTTCTTAGTCTGATGAAGATTGTTACCTTCTTCATGTCCTGTAAATATTTTTTGTTTATTACAACGATTTCAATTGCTCATTATTGTTTCTGTTTATTTAGCACATGGTCAAACAACTTGCTACAACTATCTCAGAGTGATTTCTTTGTGTATAAAGTCTCTACCTATTTGCTTTGCAGAGAGTTTTTCTTTTCAAATTCTTATGTGACGAGGCTTTGAATTCGGGGGTTGTTCGAAACCACCTTGGTTCCGAGTCTGATTCTGCTGATTTGGAAAAGCAACTGCGGAAGCTCTACAAAGAGCTGAAAATTCAAAGTAAAAAGGAAGAATTTTTATCTTCAAATTTAGCGAAAGAAGTTGAAGACACTCCTATGCAAAATGAAGAAGATGAAGAAAATAGTCATACGGGCCTGGAGCAAGAGTCTGTTTCCGAAGTCAAGAATTCGGTTACTTCTATACAGGAAAAGATTTCAACTCTAGAATCGAGAATAGCAAAACCCGTTGTTCGAAGAGACTATATAGGTAGGGATTTAGTTGGAAGATTTTACTGGATTTTTAACAGCCCGGATAGGGTTGTTGTGTCGGGCCCACCTAGTAAAAGAAAAGCATATTCATCCGCCTCATCCAGTTTCTTGTCGAGATTAAAAGAATATGAAATGACTGAAATGTACCCATCTGATGGCTCTTTATGGACTTGCTATGAATCCGATGCAGAAATTCACGAGCTCATTGGCTGGCTAAGAGATGACGACACAAGAGAAAAAGATTTAAAAGAGGCCCTCAAACATTGGTTATCGAATAGAGTAAATGATGATAATACCCCTCAACCCGCTCAAGGTAATCACGTGACTTCATCTGGCTATGTCACCAAGGCAAGAGCAGTACTGGAAACAAAGTTTGGTTCTTTTGTGAAGAAGCAGGGACGCAAGGGTAAAATGGTCAATATGCGGAACTGGTACCGGTGTGATTGTTTAGAATTAGTGGCGTCTACTCGACACCATTGTCCCTCATGCCACTTAACTTTTCTAACTAACGAGGAGCTAGAAAGTCATAATGGTGGAAAATGTGAAAATCGTCAAGAAGTTGAACGCCCTTCAAAACGCAAAAAAGTTCTTCCGTTGGCCAAACAGCCGCCATTGACAGCTGCTCGCTATGATGAAACCGATTCACCATTCAGTTTTGAAGAGATCCGGGCAAAGTTTTGCACTCGAAATTCTCTTAGAGAAGAAGTTAAAGATATTGGGCTTATCGGGTCAAACGGAATTCCATCATTTGTTAATGGCGGATCAACAGATATTAAGCCATTGGAAAAACAAAATACAAACGAGACACCATCTAAGGCTGACCGATCAAAACCCAAGGGTACAAGTGGAAAATCATCACTGAAGAACCGAACTCCAGTCCGTATCTGTCAATCCTCTTTGAAGCCGTTAACAGGTAGGATTCTCGAAATCTTTCTCTGTCTTAAAACCAATTTATTCGATATTGAAACTGCACTTCCAAAAGAAGCTTTTAGACCTTCAAGAGGAGGCTTGGACCATATACGTGCTTGGCGTGCTTTTGTAAAATCAGCACAATCAATTTACGACGTAAGTTCTTATCTACTCTCTTAATTTCATGAGTAATCTACATAAATAGTCAAATATTATTGAGGAGGGATGATTTCTGTGACTTCTGTAATTTACTATTATAATATTTAACTTGACACATGATTTATGTTTTCAGATGGTACAAGCAACAATTATGTTAGAAGACATGATTAAAACCGAGCACCTGAAAAAAGAATGGTGGTATTGGTCATCACCCG
>BQNB010135156.1:0-18200 GCA_026074375.1 Tanacetum coccineum | reverse complement strand
AGAGCATCTAGTTTAGGATCTGATCAGTATACACATCATATAAGTTTTCCATATCAGTTTTGCATATAAGTCTTCATAGTTGTCAAAGTCGATTAAGAAAAGCTTTAAGGTTGTAAACCCTAGTACTAAGTTAAGAGTACTCGTATTATTGATCTAATAATATTGGAGTGTTTGGTTATATCTTTGTTTGTTCAAGATTACTTTTATATTTATAATACTTCTATGTATTAAGGTGTAGATTCCGCATACACTTTAATATACATACAAAGTTTCTACAACAAGTTATTTTGGATTTATCCAAGGTAATTTAACCTTAAACAACCTAAGGAATCGATCTAGGTTTGGGATCAACAAAATTCAACTACTGTCAGCACTAAAAAAGATACGGGTACTTAAGCTTCATCTGATCTTCACGCTCCCACGTGAATTCAGGACCACGTTTCGAATCCCACCGAACTTTGACGATGGCAATCCTACTACGCTTCAGCTTCTTGAACTCTCTTTCCAAAATTTCCACAGGTTCTTCCACAAAATTCAACTTAGCATCAACTTGGATCTCATCCAAAGGTACTTGCAGTGTTGGATCAGCCAAACACTTCTTAAGGTTTGACACGTGGAACGTGTCATGAACACCATTCATTTCCTCAGGCAACCTAAGTCTATAGGCGACCGGACCGATCCGCTCAGTGATCTCAAATGGTCCGACAAACCTAGGTGTTAACTTTCCTTTCTTCTCAAAGCGTACCATACCTTTTCAAGGCGACACTTTGAGCAAGACATAATCACCCACACTAAACTCTAGAGGCTTCCTCCTCTTATCGGCATAACTTTTCTGATGATCTTGCGCAACCTTAAGTCTATCCTTAATCTGCGAGATCTTCTCAGTGGTCTCGGGCACTAACTCAGGTCCTATCAACTGACCTTCTCCAACCTCTGCCCACATAATTGGCGAATGACACTTTCTACCATACAAAGCCTCAAACGATGCACATATCACACTAGAATGATAACTATTGTTATATGAAAACTCAACCAAAGGAAGATGAACATCCCAACTTCCCCCGAAGTCTAGGACGCATGCCCTCAGCATGTCTTTTAAGGTTTAGATTGTACGCTCACTCTGACCGTCAGTTTGAGGGTGGTAAGCCGTACTCATTTCTAAATGGGTTCCTAATGCCTCCTGCATTGACTGCCAAAATCTTGATGTGAAACGACTATCACGATCGGATATGATCGAGATTGGTACATCATATCTCGCTACGATCTCATTCAGATACAATCTAGCCAATCTATCCATCTTAGAATCCTCACGTATAGGTAGAAAATGAGCAGACTTAGTCAATCGGTCCACAATGACCTAGATCGTGTCATGCCTACTACTAGTCCTAGGCAACTTATTCACAAAATCTATAGCTATCCTTTCCCATTTCCACTAGGGAATCTCAGGTTGCTGCAGCAAGCTAGATGGCATTTGATGCTCAGCCTTAACCTTCAAACAAGTTAAACACTTACTCACATACACAGCTATGTCCTTTGTTGATCCCACTTCAATAGATCGAATCCCTTAAGCTTGTTTAAGGATTAGTTATATTAGATAAATCTAACACAACTATAGTAGAAACTGTGTTTGAATGTATTAAAGATTATGCGGAATCTAAAATATTAAGAAGAATTATCAATAAAATAGTAATTCAATGAACATACAATTCAACAAATAAGCTCTGATATTATTAATGATAATAAATAAATACTCTCAAAGTATTAGGGTTACAAATACCTTGAAGCTATGAATTATACGTCTAGTTGTATATGAAACTCCATGCCCTAGGACCTCCTTTTATACACCAAGGAGTCCTAGTCAGCTTACAATACTTTCCTAAGCATCTAAAATCTTTTATATAAACAACTAATACATATCATATAAGCAGTACTAACTAGCAGCATTAACTTGATATTCACTAGTAGTGGTAACTTCAAACATATTTTCATTTCATGAAAGTCTATGAGAATTATAACTCCCAGTGAGGGCAACCATTTAACACAAAATATAAGCAGCAATAATTCAAAAAACGAATCAAGAGATTATTTTCAACTCCCAACAATCTCCCCTAAACTTGATATCTTCTTAAAAATCATCTAGTTTCTTCATTTAAAAGCTTCATCAACAACCAGGAGGAGCTTCTTATTTCTACTTCTTTATTCTTAAGCTGTTTTTGATGAATTTAAGAAGTGATAAAGCCATTTTTACTTTAATAACTCATTATAAGTCTTTTCACTAACATCATTGAAAAGTGTAAGAGGTGCAGAGGATACTTCTTCTCTACAACATATAAATTGCATATGTTGCATCCAATATCAAATAGCCAAATCTCGTCACTAACTATAGCATTTAGCGTGTACTCTCACTAAACCTAATATGAAAGTTTTCTTCCACTATCCTTGTTCTACTATTGAATAATCTAAAGGCTTTACAATTCAAAGAGTATCCAACAAAGAAACCTTCATCAGCCTTACCATCAAATTTGCCTAAGTGATCTATGGTATTGAGTAGGTATAAAGGACACCAAATCGTCTATAAAACTTAAAGTTGGTGTCTCTACCATGAAAAAGTTCTATGGGGTCTTGTTATGAGTCCTTAAACTACCTAACACTCTATATTGCACATGCAAGCAGTATTCAACTGCTTCTGCCATACAAAGTAGTTGGCAACTTAGAACCAGCTAGCATAGTTCTAGCAGCCTTAATTAGTGTCATATTCCTCCTCTCAGCAACTTCATTTTGTGAGGAGATCTAGCTACACTAAATTGTCTCAAAATACCCTCCATTTCACAAAACTGATTCATTTCTATGTTTTGAAATCTCAGTTCCATTATCACACTCTAATCACCTTAACCTTGTGTATATACTTTTATTTATATCCAGTTATAAAGAACTTAAGAAATGCCATTGTCTCATCCTTATGTAGCTAGCAAAGAAACCCAATGTAAAACCTACTGTAATCTTCTTGACAATAGACAATAGCATTGTCTTCAAAGGCTTTTTTACAAAATTGTTGGCTCCAAATTAGCTTTGACTTCTCGGGTTTGACTTTTCTATTGACTTTGACTTTTGACTTTACGGGGATGACTTTGACTTTTTCTTTACGCTCTTTCCGTTCTCGTGTTTGGTTTTGTCGTTTTGGCTTTGTTTTTGTCCTTTTTCAGATATCCGTTACCTGCACAATACAAATGCAAAACATACAAATACAATGTATTCTTGGTACGTTTTTGGTTATTTAAGTCTGGTTTTAATGGAAAATAGTATGTGTAATTAAGCACATACCAAGAGCAACTATACATTCAGAAGACTAATGTCCATGTACCTCCTTCTACTGGAGTAAACAGTTGCACTGATGCTAGCGGATCACAGCCTAAGAGCAATACCAAGAAAAATAGGATCTTGCCGGCTAAGAGTGTCAACAAGAAGCAAGTAGAAGAATGCCCTAGGACCAATAAGTCTAGTTTGAAAACCACGAATCATGTTGATTCTAGTATTAGCTCTAAGCGCACTGTAATTAATTCGAATTCTTATTCTGTTTGCCAAACATGTAACAAATGCTTAATTTCTGCAAATCATGATGTGTGTGTGGTTAATTATTTGCACTCTGTGAATGCATCCCCCTCTGTTAAAAATTTTATGCGCAAAGTTAAGCAAGTGTGGAAAGCAACAGGAAAAGTGCTTACCAGTGTTGGTTATCAATGGAGGAGCACAGGAAGAATATTCACTTTAGGAGAACTGTGCCCTTTAACTAGGCTCACTAAATCCAAAGTCGTACCTGCTAAGCAAACTGAAAATGTTATTACTAGTAAAACTGTGATAACTATGAAACTAAGTCACACAGCTCAGAAACCACTAACTAGATACCAACATAGAAACCAATACCAGGCAGTTCTCGTTCGCCTTCCCACTTCACCTGAGAATCAGGCAATTGCTCATGCTAACCAACAGGAACCCAACCAAAATTGGGGATCCAACTTTCCAAACCCTCTATCTTCGTTTATTTTCAAATGCAAGTCGTACAGATCGTCCTTTGGTATTTGGACTCAGGCTGCTCAAAACATATGACGGGGGATTATGTGATTTGGTTATGGAGATTACATGATTGGTGACAGTGTGATCTCCAGAGTATACTATATGGAACGACTGAGACATAATCTATTTTTTGTCAGATAATTTTGTGACTCTGATCTCGAAGTTGCATTCAGGAAGCACTCATGTTATGTTCGGGATACTGATGGTGTTGAATTAATCAAAGGTTATGGTGGTTCTAATTTGTACACTATCTCGGTTGAAGACATGATGAAGTCCTCCTCAATCTGCTTGTTTTCCAAAGCCTCCAAGAACAAATCATGGTTATGGCATCGACGTTTAAACCATTTGAACTTCGGTACCATCAATGACCTTGCCAGAAAGGATTTAGTAAGAGGTTTACCTAGATTGAAGTTTGAGAAAGATCATCTTTGCTCCGCATGTTAATTAGGGAAGAGCAAAAAGCATACCCACACACCCAAAGCTAAAAACACCAACTTAAAAGTTCTTAATACCCTTCATATGGATTTATTTGGACCAATGCGAGTGCAAACAATTAATGAGAAGAAATACATCTTAGTTATCGTAGATGACTATTCGAGGTTTACTTGGGTTAGTTTTTAAGATCGAAAGATGAAACCCTAGAGTTCGTCATCAAATTTCTGAAGCAAATACAAGTTGGTCTCAACAAAACTGTTAGATACATCCGTACCGATAATGGCACATAATTTGTCAACAAAGATTTGATTGCATACTATGAAAGCGTCAGCATTTTTCACCAACAAACAGTTCTGAGGACTCCACAGCAGAACGACATTGTCGAAAGACGGAACTGTACTCTTGTTAAGGCTGCTAAGACAATGCTGATATTTTCCAAGGCCCCGATGTTTCTATGGGCAGAAGCTGTTGCTATTGCTTGTTACACCTAAAACCGATCCCTCATTCACACTCGTTATAACATAACCCCATATGAGCTAGTGCATGATAAGAAGCCTGATCTTACTTTTTTTTGAGTCTTTGGTGCTCTTTGTTACCCTACAAATGACAGCGAGGATCTTGGAAAATTACAACCAACAGCTGATATTGGAATTTTTGTTCGTTATGCACCAAGCAGGAAGGGTTATAGAATCTACAACAAAAGGACCCGACGAATCATGGAAACTATTAACGTTCAATTCGATGAGCTTTCTGAGCCTATGGCTCTTGTGCAACTTAGTACAAGACCCGCTCCTACGTTTCTGACGCCTGGACAGATAAGTTTAGAGCTCGTACCAAATCCGGTTCCTGCAAATTCCCGCCTCCATGGAAGTATGGAGGGGGTATATATAGGTCAAGACAAGGGACACTATACTATCTTAACAGTTATAGTCCCTGTAGTTCTTGCCTAATGAAAACTAATGTAATTCCGATATGTCACCATATTTTAAGGCTAACAATCTTCCCCCAATATGTGGACATATGGAATTACTTACAATGTTCCTATCAGGTACAAATACAACACAAATAAAGTCTTCCATAGCGCTTCCAAAGCTGAAGATGTCTTCCGAGTTCTCCTTGTCTTGAAACTTGTACTCCAGCTTGGATCTTCAGTGTCTTTACTTGTACAGGAACCATTGTAGTATGCATGAACTGGATTAACTTCCCCCCAATTCATGCAGCATGTCTTGAAAAGCTTTCTTCATAGACTCTTTTTTGGCGAAGTTTCTGAATCAGCTTCCCCCCAAACCAACATCCCTATCTTAAGCAGATTCTGAAACTTTGTTGTAGCTTGAACAATCTTCTACTTGTCATTGACGTGCACAACGGAAATTTATAGAAGTCAAACCACACCAACGGCCACTGCTTCTTGTCATTAGGGCTTGGTGAATATTCGTTCGGGGGTACATGCGAGAAATCATCAACAATTCTTCTCACGTATGCAGAATACTTCATAAACCATACTAAGTAAAGTAGTATACACTACTTCCCCCTGGAAGTTGACATGGTAACATCAAAGTCAACTAAGTCCTGGATGTACACATTTTCCCCCATGATGGTTGCGAACTCTCGGAAGCATCATTGTCGTGTACGCCCATATACTCGAGAAGTTCTTGTCTTAAGCACAAATTTTGAAATCCAAACAAAGCATTGCCCTCTTGTCTTCAGAAACCGTAGAGGAGATGAAGCAAGAATCAAGAAAACTTGGTATAATCAAGGTCTTGTATATGAATGTCGTTGAAGAACTTTGAAAATTGTACTTAGACTGTGAAGTACCATTGTCTTGGAATCCTGTGAGAATTACTGATTAGATCTCAACCTTTAAACTCTCTGGCTAACTTACCAACCTCGTATTCTGTCGGCTATTGTTATGATCACTTGGTGAAGTAAACCTGATATACCAAACTTGAAAATGAAGTAAAATCCCCCAAATTTGTTACTTAAGCTTGCACTGTTGTTGATTGAAGAACGGTGCAAGATTAAATCTGTAAGTACTGTATAACCAACCAGAAAAGTATAAGAAGTACAACACCTCTTGAAATTATCCACATCGTCTTCTACGTATAACACTGAGTACTACAATGTAACTCCTTTAAGTGATAGTTAACCAGGTCTGCAACCAACCACCCCTGACTTCTGGTAACTAGATAATTCAAGTCTTAATCATAAGCTGTATACGTTCAAGCAAGTCATCAATCGATAGATTGGGTTTAAAGAAAAGGGGTAGCAAATAGAAGGAAGTCTCGATGATGAAATAAGTAGACGCCTTCGTGAAACTCAACTTCAATCTCAAATAAGGGATACCAAATCAACTTCGTAATTACTTGACATCGTAGTACGAATCTTTAGCCGTTTGTCGTTTTAGTGAATCTTTTCAGGATCGTTTTAGCATTAAGTGTTGTGTTTGCTTTGGTGTTTATGTTTTGATTTGTCTTGATGATCATATTCCCAAATTCAGTCACATGCCCAAAGTCGGTCACATGCCCACCTGATGCGCGGATCGACCTTAGCAAAATCAATAGAAAACCGTGAGTGATTTGATTCGGAATCAGCGACGAAAAATTCCAAAAAAAACTGAAAAATGTCAATAAATCATAGAAAACGATGTTTTTGGCCTTCGAAAAATCCTTAACCAGCTAAAGGATGGTTACAGCGTGATCCGTCTCGTTTTTCTCTTCGATTTGAGAGGTCACGGGCCTAAAACGGACTTACGGATCAAAAGTTATGGCTGTTTTACTGAAACCCTTTTCGTCACACAAGTTTTCTAAAAATTTTCCGTTCGGTCCAAAAAAAATTTGCTCGTTCGATTCCACTCGTTCGGTTCCGCTCGTTCGATTCCGCTCGTTCGAGTCCGTTCGTTCGAGTCCGCTCGTTCGAGTCCGCTCGTTCGAGTCCGCTCGTTCGAGTCCGCTTGTTCGAGTCCGCTTGTTCGAGTCCGCTCGTTCGGTTCTTCTCGTTCGAGTCCGCTTGTTCGATCCAAAAGTGATTTCACTAGTTCGATTGTCCTTGTTCGATCCAAACACACTCCACTCGTTCGATCCTTGATAGAAGTTCACTCGTTCGATCCTTGAGAGAAGTTCACTCGTTCGATCCAAACAAAATGTGGAGCTCGTTCGATCCTCAAAGAGTGCACTCGTTCGATTCACTCTTGTTCGGTCCTTGCGTTTAAAGCTTATAACCAAGAAACGACGCCGAACCAATGAGCTCATAAAAAAAACGAAATCACTAACACAACACACTCGAATAGAATACATCCCCGGTTAGCTCTTGATACCAATTGTTAATAATAAGAAATCACTAGCTACTTAAGAAAGATCCGGAGGTTGGGGAGGATTGAACAAATGTTTAGACATATTATTAGAGAGAAAGGAAAAAGATGGGAAGAGGTGTGTGTCTAGAGAGAGAAACAAGAACACACACTCTTTTTACAAAATGAATCCTCACCCCTCCATGGAAGTATGGAGGGGGTATATATAGGTCAAGACAAGGGACACTATACTATCTTAACAGTTATAGTCCCTGTAGTTCTTGCCTAATGAAAACTAATGTAATTCCGATATGTCACCATATTTTAAGGCTAACAATCTTCCCCCAATATGTGGACATATGGAATTACTTACAATGTTCCTATCTTGTACAAATACAACATAAATAACGTCTTCCAAAGCGCTTCCAAAGCTGAAGATGTCTTCGAAGTTCTCCTGGTCTTGAAACTTGTACTCCAGCTTGGATCTTCATTGTCTTTACTTGTACAGGAACCATTGTAGTATGCATGAACTGGATTAACTTCCCCCCAATTCATGCAGCATGTCTTGAAAAGCTTTCTTCATAGACTCCTTTTTGGCGAAGTTTCTGAATCAGCTTCCCCCCAAACCAACATCCCTATCTTAAGCAGATTCTGAAACTTTGTTGTAGCTTGAACAATCTTCTACTTGTCATTGACGTGCACAGCGGAATTTTGTAGAAGTCAAACCACACCAACGACCACTGCTTCTTGTCATTAGGGCTTGGTGAATATTTGTTCGGGGGTACATGCGAGAAATCAGCAACAATTCTTCTCACGTATGCAGAATACTTCATAAACCATACTAAGTAAAGTAGTATACACTACTTCCCCCTGGAAGTTGACATGGTAACATCAAAGTCAACTAAGTCCCGGATGTACACATTTTCCCCCATGATGGTTGCGAACTCTCGGAAGCATCATTGTTGTGTACGCACATATACTCGAGAAGTTCTTGTCTTAAGCACAAATCTTGAAATCCAAACAAAGCATTACCCTCTTGTCTTCAGAAACCGTAGAGGAGATGAAGCAAGAATCAAGAAAACTTGGTATAATCAAGGTCTTGTATATGAATGTCGTTGTAGAACTTTGAGAAGTTTGCTTAGACTGTGAAGTACCATTGTCTTGGAATCCCGTGAGAATTGCTGATTACATCTCAACCTTTGAATTCTCTGGCTAACTTTACCAACCTCGAATTCTGTCGGCTATTGTTGTGATCACTTGGTGAAGTAAACCCGATATACCAAACTTGAAAATGAAGTGAAATCCCCCAAATTTGTTACTTAAGCTTGCACTGTTGTGATTGAAGAACGGTGCAAGATTAAATCTATAAGTACTCTATACCCTACCGGAAAAGTATAAGAAGTACAACACCTCTTGAAATTATCCACATCGGCTTCTGCGTGTGACACTGAGTACTACAACGTAACTCCTTTAAGTGATAGTTAACTAGGTCTGCAACCAGCCACCCCTGACTGATGGTAACTAGATAATTCAAGTCTTAATCATAAGCTATATACGTTCAAGCAAGTCATCAATCGATAGAAAATAGAAGAAAGTCTCGATGATGAAATAAGTAGACGCCTTCGTGAAATCCAACTTCAATCTCAAATAAGGGATACCAAATCAACTTCGTGATCACTTGTCATCGTAGTCCGAATCTCTAGCTGTTTGTCATTTATCGAATCTCTTCAGAATCGTTTTAGTGTTATGTATCATGTTTGGTGTGTTGTTGTTCAAAAAATGTCGTTAAACTAGACAAATGTTGTGTTCTGAATTGTCGTTAACGAATAAACATTGTCTAGCTCAACTTTGTCATGATAGTGTTTTATGTGCCCGGCTCATTCCATTAACACTAACCTACTTCAATTAACAGTTTAACGGCCCAATACTCAAAATGCGGCCCAATACATATTAGTATTTTCATTAAACCCCGACCCATATATTGTGCAAGAGTTCGGCCCATATTTGTACAATATCCGGATCTATCACAAATGTATATGCGGCCTAACTTTGTACATAACATAACCGGCCCAAAACTTCTTACAGTCCAAACCCATCACAAATTTATAACTTCAGTTATAAATATATCCCACTAACCGTTTAATTAGGGTATTGCCATATCCCTAATCTTATTTACATCGCCCCATTTTTCTGTATCACAAAAAAATGCAGCCATCCAATCATCTCTCCCAAAAGAAAATAGCAGGTCTCACTTTCATCATTATCATTGCTTTCTCTCCATACCGAACCCACAAGATGAATAACCAAACCAACCCTTTTGATTTACTAGTGAACGTTTTCAGTTGGTGCAAACCCCATGAAGAATTAAATAGGCATAAGGCTTCAAGATCCTATTCAAAGGGGTCTCGGGTAAGGTTTTTATTCCGTTTTGTGCAAGTGATTCCCAACAAAATAAAGAAAAGTTTATAACATACATGTTATTAAACTATTTTTATTTTCGAAAATCAATCAGAGTTTAAACTCTCACATAGATCGATGATGATTTTCTTTCATGTTCTTGATCTTAAGGGTCTTGAATCATTTGAAAAGAACGATACAAATCTGAGATTATTATCTTTTCTTTTCGAGTCATGAAGGTAGAGTAAATGAGAAGGATGGGATAGGATTATTCTTGGATGTGATGTGATGGTTGATGTGGCTGTTGTTGTTGTTAATGTTGTTGTGGTTTGACATTCGAGTCTGTAATGGACTCAGTTGAGTTTGACCGGGTCAACTCGGTAAATACCGACTTGACTCGGTTTTTTTTCTTGTTTCAACAAAACGCAAGAATCACAAAACGCAACCAAGACAAAACGCAATCTGTCTTGGTGGGCAAAACGCAACCCGTCTTGATAGACAAAACGTAAGATTTTTAAAATTTTGACAGCATGATCTTCAATCTTGGGACAAATCGCAACACCAAAACGCAACCAACCTGTCAAAACGCAGCTTGTAATAGACAAAACGCAGTCGATTGAGAACCAAAACGCAATGCTTGAGACAAAACGCAGGTCACTATCGTTTTTGTCTTTTTGGCAAAACGCAACCAAGAAACATATAAATAAACCCAGATCTGCTGCTTGACTTTTAAGCTTATAACTTGTTTTGAAGCACAAGGAACACAGCAGAACCATAAACAACAACATATAACTTATTTTCATGATATTTTCCCAAGAAAAATAACCACAAGGCTAAAAATCTTCCAACCTATTGGTGGAACATAAAAAATTACTTACAATGTTTTCTATAGGTAAAATAAACACAAATAAAGTCTTCCAAAGCACTTCTAAAGCTGAAGATGTCTTCTGAGTTCTCCTGGTCTTGAAACTTGTACTCCAGCTTGGATCTTCAGTGTCTTTACTTGTACAGGAACCATTGAAGTACGCAAGAGTAGAATTAACTTCCCCCAACCCATGCTGCGGATTTAAAAAGCTTTCTTTCATAGAGCTCCTTTTTGCAAAGTTTCTGAATAGCTTCCCCCAAAACCAAACATTCTCTATTTGTAGACAGATTCTGAAACATTGATGTAGCTTGAACAATCTTCTATATGTCATTAAGTGCATAGCGGAATTATGTAGAAGAAAAACCACACCAAATACTACTGCTTCTTGTCATTAGGGCTTGGTGAATATTCGTTCGGGGGTGCATGCAGAGATACAGGCATCATTCTTTCCGTTGCAAGTATACTTTATAAACCATTACTAGTAAAGTAGTATACTCTACTTCTCCCCTGGTATGTGTTGACATAATGGTAACATCAAAGTCAACTATGTCCGGATGACACATTTTCCCCCATGATGTGTTTTCTAACTCTCGAAAAGATCATTGTCTTGTACGCCCATTATAATCGAGATGTTTTCTTGTCTTAAGCACAAATCTTGAACATGCCAACCAAAGCATTAACCTCTTGTCTTCTAAAAACCGTAGAGGAGATGAAGCAAGAATCAAGAAAACTTGGTATAATCAAGGTCTTGTATATGAATGTTCGTTGAAAGGACTTTGGAAATTTATGCTTAGAATGTGGAAGTACCATTGTCCTTAGAACTGGGACATAATATCCCGTGAGAAGTGCTTGATTACATATCAACCTTTAAACTTCTTTGGGCTAACTTTACCAACCTCGTATATTCTGTCGGCTAGTGTTGGAATCACTTGCGTGAAGTAAACAGATATACCATAACTTGAATTGAAGTGAAAATTCCATTCTGGCATCTAAAGCTTTGGCTATCTCAAATCCAAAAGTTAAGTTAATTATTTAGCAATGGCAAACCCTGGACCTATTGCAAGGCGTGCAATTGATGAACTTTCTGAATTCAGTGGGGAAACTAAGACCCCCAAGTCCATGAAATTCTTCAAGATTCAATAGATTTTTGAAGCCAGGCATTTCATTAACGTCTTGCGTGATGAAGCTCAGCAATCAAGGAATCGTCTAGCTTAGTTGAATGCTATGATTGTTGAAATGGAGGCCATGGATGATCCAGATGAGGTTTATGATAGCCTGAAGTGTTTGAGGGAGGATATGTTAGTTGAGAACGATAAGCTAATGGGGTTGAATAAGTTTATTGCTGATGCGGAGAAAGACATTGACATGAAAGAAGGTCATATTCAGATGTTGAAGGCCGCTGGAGAATCTGATTAGGGAAGGGATGGGGCATCTTTTGTTTTGGTGGTTATGTTCTAAGTTTGTTTAGTGTTTTTAAGATCTAGTTTATGTTTCTACTTTGTATGCAGTATGGAATGTGTATGCATCCTTTGTTTTTGAATAAATATGAAAATTATGGGTTTAATCTAAAGATTGTGTGTTGTTTATTTTAGTAATGTATTATGATTATTGTTTATGTATGGTCTAACTATTTAAGTGATTGTGGTTAGTTTAGAATGTAGGCTGCTAAAATATTATCCAAAATTGATCGTAAAGCTGTTAACGTGGTTGTTTGTTTTCTGCGTGTTTATTTACATGTATGTATGGTCTTGTTATGTTGATAAATGGACTGGCGCAAGGAAATAAGGGACTGCTGCAAGGAAGATAGGGAAGCTAAAATTGCGTTGCGTGGAAGTATGTTTTAGTCCCTTTGTTTTTGGGTGTGTGGCTTAATGGTGTCGATGGTAGTCGAGAAGTTCATCCACACTCCTATCCAGCTGCTAGTAAGTTTACTTATATATAACTTCTTCAATTCCCTGAAATATTGCTTTATCTAGCTATAATATGTTTAGTGGAAATCCTATTGTGATTTATTGGAGGTCATAAATTCAAGTTCATACGCTAAAAATACACAAGATAGTTTATTAGCTTTTTGAATTTTTAGTAAGCCGATAAGCCCAAAACATAAGCTAATCTGAACACCTCGTAAAGAGGTCATCTCATTTTAGCCTTATTGCTTATTTAGTTTGCTCTGTGTTGTTATATAATGTTTACAATTATAACAGGATGGTTTAGACCATTTTTGGGCTATAACAGTTTATAAGGGCTGAGTGTGTGTGTTTGGGATTGTATTTTAGTTCAAATTGTTCATCAGTTTCCAAAATTTGTTTATTCCAGACTTTTTCTCTAATTATACTAATAGCGTTGGCAATGTTATATAGTTAGGAGATGTTTGAGTTAGAGAGGGAATATGATCATAGTTAGTTCTTCATGCATTTGTAAGCCAGCAAGATACTTATTTAAAGGAAGTGTTTTTAGATATCAAGGTTTCAAATATTCCCGGTTTGTGACAGTTGAGCATAGTAGATATGTTGTTCATAAAGTTTCCAACAGTTTCTATCCAAACATGTGGTTAGGGTCTATGTAAAGATAAGATTTTCTATGCCAATAATGGAGTGTGTTGGCTGTTTTATGATTGCTATTTGTGTAGAGCTCAAATAGTCTAAATCTTATGTCATAGTGTACAGTATGCATGTGAATTTGTTTTGTCTTTTTTGGTTAGCATTTTGAGCTAGTTGATTGTTTCATTGTGTTCCTGTATTTAAAGGGTGTTTGGTCTAGTTTGTTTTTGCACTTTTGTTTTGCCACTCACAGTTATTGGAAGGTAAGTTATGGCATGGTTACCAATTTGTGGCGAGCTACGTTCGGCTTCTAATTCTGTTCATTGGGAGCCGATGTTTATTCTTTACTGTAATAGGTCGATTGGCAAAAATTATAGGCTTGGTAGGGCGATCAATAGTGTGGCGATGGAAGTTGATAATGTTGTTAATCGGAGGGCTCTGTTTATTGAGGAGCTTGACAGTTTGGGGGTGCGTCATGTGCCTACAAAATTCGCTGAGTTTCTTAAGGAGATTCAGGCTAAGGATAGGGAGACCGTGGCGAATTTGCAGATCTTGGTGAAGGAAATGGAATTGAATGCTAGTAATAAAGAGTTGTTCATTCAAAAACTTAAGGGCCTGATGCCGTATTGATGATGTTGGTGTAGTGTCTTATATGTACTATTTGTAATGGTTGTTGAATAATCTTTCTTTTGGATGCGTGGTTGTAATTTCGTTCAGTATGTAGTTGTATAATTATGTTTGTGTATAAGTTTTTTAGGTAACACTCTGTAAGATACGCTTGATCTCGGCTTGAAGTATGTACGATATTAAATTCAATAAAGCTGAATGTTTGTGTTATCGTTTTACAGATGATTAACTTTAGTTTATCTTGCAATAGCGTTTTTGAATTTAACTTATTTTGTACGTGGTTAAGTATCTGTCATGTGATACTGTAGTTTCTGATAATTGTAGTTTTTAGATGAGCTAGTATTCATGTGTTTCTCTTGTTGGATGCAGGTCACGGTTCATATGGATGTGCAGTGTCGGCAATGGGCTATTTGGTTATGGGTTGCAGATAAGGAGGTGGAGTAATTAGGTTTGTCAATTGGGATGATGGTGTGAGATTAGGTATTTGAGGTTTGTGTGTCAGACTGTCGCTTAATTTGTTTACGGGTTATGTTGTTTACTTCTCAATGGTGTTGTCAGATAAACTAAAAGTAGTTACAAAAGGGAAATCAGTTACAAAACACTTGGACTATTAGTTATCTGTGATTAGTATGTTTAAAGGGCAAATTTAATTCTGTGTGCAGGTGTTAATGCTTTTGAGGCTTATCAGCTACTTTGTGGCTACCGAGTTTCTCATTGCAAGAGTGAACTGAATTAAGTTTGCCTATTTATTCGCGAATTCTGTTGCAATCTCTCATATTATATTTACATCTATAATTTTTATTAATATTTTATTTCCATGGCTGCATTTTTGGTTTTGGATCAGTTAACGGAGCAGGCTGAATTCACTTATCTGAAGGATAAGATGAAGTTTTGGTTTACTCGAGCACGTACTGAAGATCAAGCATTCGACGTGTTAATGCGTGATGTTTGTCTTGAGCTTAAGATTAAAATGCATAAGACTCGGAGGTTGATAGCTGTAACAACTCGAGTTTCAGGTCAACGTCTATCCTTAGCTAAGATAGTTATTTTTAATTACGTAAATAATTATAGTCGTTATGCTATATGTGGTTGATGAGAATTTCCATTTATTGGTGAATTTCATTTCGTGATTTAGTTTCTATTTGTTTTTAGCATTTAAGAAAGTCAGAAAAATATATTTTATTGCTCTGAGAGCGTAAATATGTTAATTTTGTATTTTTCATCGTTTCCCCGAGTTTTTGTAAAAACTGTGTTTAAAGGTCGTGTTTTACGAGGTTTAACATTTTATTAAAGGTTTTAAACTATATTTAGTGGGACGGATTTAAAATATTTACAAACGTGATGTTACCCGTGTTTGGTCGACTAAGTAACGGAAATATAACCAATTTGTATTAAACTTGCAAGGACTTATGAAAGGAGGGGTTAAAGTTGCCAAATGATTAAAGTTTCTTTCTATATAAACAACACACACACATACACTTCATTCTTTTACAAAATTCATTTCTCTTGTCTCTTCCCCCCTTGTCCGTTCGAACTAGCACACACACACAAACATTGCCATATCAAATTTGTTACTTACATGCATTATAATCAATTAATACCATATTAATCCTTGTTCAATCCTCTACAAATCCCACTAAGAAAACCTTACATGCAATGAGTATTTTGAAAGTTGGGTTTTTGGTCAATTTCTCTTGATTTGGTGTATAAGAAAGTGTTTCTAGGTGGTAGATTAGTGTTATGTTGAAGTGGTTTGGTTTGAAAAGTTTGTTTGGTTGGCCTTTGTGGTTCGTCCGATCTTAAGGTCAAAGGGGAAGCCATGGTCAAGCTTTGTTCTAGCTTTGTGAGCACTTGTTTATGTTTATTGTTTGATTAATTAGATGATTATTGCATATATGTAATTGTAGCTAAATGATTCAAGTGCAAAATTGATTTGAAAGTGACACAAGTATGAACACATGTTTGATAGTTTTAGTACATGTTTTTAGGCTAGTTAAGCCTGTTGGAATAATTGGAATTTGACAAAAATGAGTTTTTGTATGACTTTGTGTTGACCAGAAAGTTTGACTTAGTCATAGCATGTCGAGAAATTCTTTAAATCTAAATTAGGCCTTTTAATACGATGAAAGATGTTCTAAGGTCCGTTTTGATATAAGGTGGGCCTTGTAATTCCTAAAAACAAAGATTTTACGGCCAAGTCAAGTTTGGGTCATTTTAGGGTAAAAAGTCAATTACGAAGTTTGACTTTTGAAAATCAAACTTGCGTATACTATTGAATATAGTTTATAACAAGTAAATGGTTCGTAATGTTAGTTAAATTAAGATGAAATACTAAGTTTGAATTATATTATCCTTACTTTCGGCAAACTTTCTAAAAATGGAATCTTTGTAAGAAACGTTGTAATAATTGATGAATACGTCAAACGAAATGTTTTGCGTCGCACTTGGAGATTTTAATATATGATTATATATACGTAATAGTAGTACATATATGAATATATATACATATATATACAGTAGAAACTCGATAAATTAATACTCGATTATTTAATAAACTCTCTAAGATAATATTTTTTGCCGGTCCATATAATAAATATATAATCTAGAGGATGAGATCATGAAATACCTAATTTCGGTGAAAACCCAGAAACCCAAAAAAACCAAACAAATGCCCTAAAAAAAACCAAACAGATGCCCTAATTTTTTCAGGCTAAAAATTAAATTTTTCAGGCTAAAGTAATGGCCTAGATTACTCCTCTGTAAAAACCCAAAAAAACCAAACAGATGCCCTAAAAAACTAAACAGATGCCCTAAAAAAATTTTATATAGCCTGAAAAAATTAGGGCATCTGTTTGGTTTTTGAATTTTTTACAGACATTATATCTAGGCCATATTTTCCTGAAAAACCAATTTTAGTCTGAAAACTTTAACATTTGTTTGGTTTGTTTTAGTGGCTTCTGTTAGAATTACTGTGTTTTTCTGGGTTTTCTAGCAAAATATGGTTTTCCCTAGAACCCATCCCTATATATATATATATATATATATATATATATATATATATATATATATATATATATATATATATAAGTGATGTGTATATATATATATATATATATATATATATATATATGATACGTTATACTTTTAGTCACGTGCCGCTATATATGTACTATATAGGTCGTGGTTGAGACGTAAAGCTTATTATGCTTGTTGATTGATTGATTTGTATCTTTTGCTTAAGGTGAGTTCATAGCCTCGCTTTTGAACTATTTTAAATGTTTTAAACCCGCGAGGGGGATACGTGTTTGTTTTATAAAATCGAACACATATGATCTATGGTATGCTAGACCCGATATGGGATTGTTTTCGCATAAGTTGCTATTGTCGAAGTCCCTTAATTTATGAACCGTCAATCGCCTATAATGGGTGAACGCTAATGTCAGTCCTAATCCTAATTCTTGGTTATCTAATCTATGTTAATTCTATTCTATTCTAAGCCTATGTCAGTCCTAATCCTAATTCTAACGGGAAAAAAGGGGTTTTCATCCTGAGAGACTGACATGGTTTGGTTGGTGACTATAATCAATTCAAGGAACTTTAACCCACGCAAGCAAATTAACAAAAGATAAAAGAGCGATCGAGCCAAATGTAAGAAAACTGTATTAACCATTATTAATTCGATTAGAAAGTTGGTTTGTTTATTAAGTGCAATGATTTCTTCTCTCGAGGTCATATATCATTCTTAAGACTTAGGCGTTACATCATCCTAAGACCTAGACACATTCCCGTTGATGCAAATTTCTAATCAGTTAACTACCTGGCATATGTTCATAAGGATTTGTAGTGTTGGTGTGTGGTCATTTTGGTTATGTACTACTGATAAGGCAGTGTAGCATTTGTGTAACACCCCCAAAATGGGTCGCAGTGGAATAAGGATCCGGGGCGTGTTACTTATCAGATCAATAACACAAGATAATAT
>BQNB010135155.1:3466-18201 GCA_026074375.1 Tanacetum coccineum | reverse complement strand
AATTTTTATGGTTTCAGGGGTTTTCGGTTTTTATCAATTTCAGATCGAGCGGATCGGCTCGGTCTGTCGGTTTCTCGAACTTTTTGAACACCCATGCCTCAAAGAATTTAGTATGTTCTCTTATTATATAAGAGATGAGTTTCATTCGTAAATTTTATTTTTGTAAGTACAGGTTATCACATAAATAAAGGAGATGATTTGCACACTCCTTAAAATAATTTGCACACATTCAAAAAGTAGTGTGATTTGACATTTATACCTTTAGATCATTTTTACATATGTCATCCTTGCAAGAGTATAAATGTCAAATCATACTATTTTTGAGTGTGCAAATCAACTCTCCATAAATAAGGGGGATTTGGTTCGAGTATTTACTATTCAAAAGAAAGTGGCATGTTTGGTTCTTGGGTTTTGGTATCTTGGTTTAGACTCATGTCTAAAAAATGTTGTTTGCTAGGTTGATGTAACCAAATAATCAGGAGTCGGTGTTTGAAAAGTGAATCCACACCGTCTCAGTGGGTTTTGACAATTTGCTATGCATTTATTACTCTCCCATTATTTCTAGCCACAAGTTATTAAATTTAATATTTGAATAATGTTTTTAAATTTAAAAGAGAAGTGCAAAAATCATTCATGTGGTTTATCAAAAAACCGTTTCACGTCTCTCGTTAAATAATTGTCCAAAACACATCCCTCCGTCAATGTTTTGGGACACGATACATCCCTTGGACTAACGGTGCAAATTTTTTCTCGTTAATTATTAACGATGGTCTAATTTTTAACGGTGCAACTATATAGGGAGGGTATTGTTGTCTTTTTGCTGCCACAGAGATGATTTTTGCACTTCTCTCTTAAAAAAAAGTTTTTTTTTTGTTTTTTAATTTTAAAAAAAACTTTTTTACATTATTATTTGTAAAAAAAATTAATTTTTTTTACAAAATCTTAAAAAAAAAATTCGCACTTTACAAAAATCTTATTTGTTTAAAAAAAATTAGTTTTGTTTGTTTTTAAAAAAAAATTTACAAAACTTAAAAAAAAAATCGTACTTTTACAATCTTAGTTTTGAAAAAAAATGTAAAAATTTTGTATTTTTTAAAATCTTGGTATTTAAAAAGTTTTGTAAAAAAGTGCGAAATTTAAAAAAAAAATAAAAAAAGTGCGAAGTTTTTAAAAAAAATTTAGAAAAGTTTTGTAAAAATTTTTAATTTTTTTTTTTAAAACTACGATTTTGGTTCGATTATTTTTTAAAAAAAATCGAACTTTTTTTGCATAACTTTTTTAAAAATTTTTGTACATTTTAAAAAATACGAAAAAGATTTAAATCTTTTTCAAAAAATTTAGATTTTTAAAAGTGCGAATTTTTTTAAAAAAGTTTTTAAAATGTACAAATTTTTTTAAAAAAGTTTTCTAAAAAAAGTACGAAATTTTAAAAATAATCGAACCGAAATCGTACTTTAAAAAACTTTTTTAAAATTTTTTTTACAAAACTTTTTAAAAAATTTTAAAAAACTTCGCACTTTTTAATTTTTTTTTTTTTAAGATTTTGTAAAAAAAATTAAATTTTTTTACGAATAATAATGTAAACAAAATTTTTTTTAAAATTAAAAAACAAACAAAAACTTTTTTTTAAGAAAGAAGTGCAAAAATTATCTCTGCGGCAGCAAAAAGACAACAATACCCTCCTATATAGTTGCACCGTTAAAAACGGAAAAAAAAATTGCACCGTTAGTCCAAAGGATGTATCGTGTCCCAAAACATTGACGGAGGGATGTGTTTTGAACAATTATTTAACGAGGGACGTGAGACGGTTTTTTGACAAACCACAGGGATATTTTTGCACTTCTCTCTAAATTTAATAATGTATTATAAAATTATATAAAACTATTTTATTTTATTACATTTTATATTTTTTCTCTCTTACATCAAATCAAAATTTAAACCCAAATCCTAAACCCATTTACAAACCAAACAGGCCTTTAGTTCTTGAAATGGGGAGGATTCTCTCAAGTTACTTGTAACTTGATTGATCAAGTTAAACAATTTCCAGCCATTAGATTTGATCAAATGGCCCAAATCAAATGATAATAACCAACTTCTCTTTTAATCTTAACCATTAGATTTAATCCAAAGGTCAATATTTGTCTAACTTGATCAATCAAGTTACAAGAACTTGAGAGAATCCTCCCCCTTCTTAAAACCAGGTATCTCAAGTGTCTCGTACATAGATATATTATGTTTAAAAAAAACTTCATTTGCTTTCATATATGAAGTGAAGTTGTCAATAGTAAACTGGGTTAGCTCAGTTGGCCACCAAGATTCTTTAAGGGCTTGGGGAGAGAATGTTTGGCTAGGGGAGGTCTCGAGTTCGAGTCCCACCCGGGACTTTTACCTCTTCAGGCGGAATAAGAGGAATGCTCAATTGGATGTCACTCGACCTGAACCACTAACAAGCTAATTCTAAAAAAAATAGTAAGGCTATGTAGCTTATATTTTAGTAAAGCTAGCCAAATATCGTGTCTATCAAAACTCAAAAGGATGAACAACTGATTTGACTCGCACTAAGCCAAACAACTTAATTCATGAAATTTCTGAGAGTTCACGCAATCGATAAGTTATACTTCTTATATGTTAACTGAGAAGAACGTAGAGCACCGTGACACTTTTATCTACATAAAAAGAAACATATTCCCCGTAAGGGAAAATGATTCATTTATACTTATACAGTAAGTAACTTCGGTGCACTGGTTACATTTAAGGTAAGACATACCTCCACCATCAACTAATTCGCCATGATCACTCGCTCGCATTTCTTCTGATCTCTGAAGATGTACCACATTTGACAATATTCATTCTTCAAGGATTTCCAAAATAGAAACATGAACAAGAATCAACACAAAGTTCCTTTCATGCAGCCTCAGCAAGATTATAATCCCATCATAAGCTTTCGGAAGCTCGTGTTCATTAGAAATCTTTGACAAACACAATTACATCATTAGTCTCGCCCTTTTAGGCAGTCTCATTCTTCAGTAACTTGAAACACCCGGAACTGGAGCAAGATGGAGCACATACTTGCTGCTTCTACTTTTCGGGTAGCCTTCTGCTCTAACATGATTTAATCATATGCACATGAAGTTGTCCAAAAAATTTCAACATACTGTTCTCAGCAGACCATTATTTGTTATTTTCTACCTTTTGGGCAGTTTCAACATACTGTTCAGCAAGTTTCTTAACTTTCTCCCCTTCCTTGATGAGGAAATTGGCATTGGTATCTTTTGAATGGTACTTCATGATTTTGTCAGTTGTTTTTCCAACAGCCCATCTGTACTGTTCCACTGTGATCACCCCACTCTTGCATAATGGTCTGATGTGCTCTTTTATATATGCTTCAACCTGCTCATGAGACACAAAGAAACAATTAGTTTACTAGAATCAGAAAGAAGAAAAACTAAAATTTACTAATTTGTTTGTCATAAGATGCAAAGATGTTCAATAGAATTTTCGAACTATCATGTTAGGCTTTTCGTTACAAACCTTGCAATGCAAGAAGATCCTATATGTTGCGAAAATGAACAATTAATGGTTGTTAGATATGATGGTTATTTCTGCTTTTTTATTTTTACAATATATCCAAGAGTGTTCATTCTCACATAATTGCAGAGGTATTTCTACATATTCCCAAAAACGTTGGCCTTAAATGAACTCACTTTTGGGACAGAAATAACTTTTTAGGCTCAGCAAATATAAACATCTACATCAAATTGAAATCCGACGAGTAGGACGTCTGAATATTTATAACATGGACCTATTTTGTGACAAAGGGGATATTTTGAGGTGCAATTTTTATCAAAGTGAAATGAAACGTTACCGCTCTGAACATCACTAACCTTCTTAAATACAGAACTGCGTTTATCAGACTGCTGCTTCTTGTCAGTGTATGGCTTTTTCTCCTTCTTTTCTACCTTTTCTAGAGACTTATTGGACAAATCTGTTAAATTTTCTGAACAATTTCCATTAGGTATTGTACA
This sequence comes from Tanacetum coccineum, assembly GCA_026074375.1. Classification (NCBI taxonomy): domain Eukaryota; kingdom Viridiplantae; phylum Streptophyta; class Magnoliopsida; order Asterales; family Asteraceae; genus Tanacetum; species Tanacetum coccineum. The sequence continues at coordinate 14,176 of BQNB010135155.1, read as the reverse complement.
TGCCTTGGCTGCTAGGTTTGATCCTTGGTCGTCTTTTACTTCTGCAACATTGTTTTCAGTAATCAAATCAGGCAGCTTTAAGTCTGGGTACTTGTTAATAAGAGGTTCTTTGTCAGGGCCATATATGTCTTCACATTCATCAAGGTTTTCATCTTCACCTCCTTCAAGTAGTGAACTTTTCTCTTTTTTATTATCTTCATTTGCATTTTCCACCACAACTGGTGCTTTATGATCCTCAAAACGCCAAGCACTATCTGACTTATCAAAGTCAAGTGTAGAGAAAACCATCTTTATTTTTGTATCATCTTGTTGAGGCTTGGTTGTTTTGATTGGATTAGCACCAATAAAGTCATCATCCTCCAAATCATACTCAAAATCACCATATATATCAAGTTCTGGTTGAGGATCTATTTCAAATACATTATCAGGACCATCTTGTTCTTTTGTATCATCTGTTTCGTACTGATTTGGACTAGCTGGAGGAGTATCAGACAAGAGACCAGCATTTCTAAGGGCTTCATCAACATCAGCATTGGTGGGAATGTCATCACCAGTAACAGTTGGGTCAGGTTTAGGTTCTGACTCCGGGGCGGTAGAACAATCCATATTATCTGACCGGTGTAATAACTCCTGAGCACACAAATTGACGTAAACTAGCTTGCTGTTTGATCTATCAGCAACTGCTTTTTCGACGTTGATGGCATCTGCAACAGCCAACTCTATTTCTGCAGTTGGCCGAGTGACTGGCATGCTTGTTTTTTTCAGAAAATGCTCAGTGAGTCGGTAAAGTTGAGCCTATAAAAACAATCTATGAAGTTATTTCCAACATTTTTGCAGTACGCAAGTATATGCTATGCAGTTAATCTCGGCGAGATCTCGGCGAGATCTCGTCGAGATCTCGGATCGTCGGGTAAAAATAATCTCGGGTTTCAAAAAATTCTCCGATCAAAAATCTCGGAAACGAGATTCTCGGCGATATTTAGCGAGAAATCGGCGAGATTTTTGATCATCGCGAGATTTTTGATAGTGAAAATCTCGTTTTTTTTGACTTTTTGTTGACTTTTTTTTTTCTGCCAGCCCAATAACTTTTCAGCCCCTTTTATCAATTTTATAGTCGCACTTTTATCAATTTATGCAGTTTATTGCAGTTATGTTATTGTTTTAGCAATTTTGGATATGAATCTGCTATGTTTTTATAGGATTTTTATGTTTTGAAATTTAATGTTTTTTGAACACATTTATGCTATGATTTTATGTTTAATCTTTTGCGATTTTAATATATATTTATATATATAAATATTCTAAATAATAAAAAATCCGAGATCCGCACCGGATCTCACCGAGATAATCGAAATCTCGGATCTCGGACCTCGAACGAGATTCGAAATCTGACCGAGATAACTGCATAGAGTATATGTACATCAAGAACACATCATACCTGCCTAACTGAAATGGGGATTTTATTGTGGCGACTAGGTGCCAAACTTGGCCGCATTTCGACTGGAAGTTTAGCCTGATCAAAAAGCAAGCAACATAGTTTTACCGTATGCAGTGACTGAGGTGGCAATCTAGACCCCTTTACATTATATGGAGTCGATTTGGATGCTTTTTTAATCCGCAACGAACAAGCTTTTAACTCAGCTAAAAATAAAAACAGGTCAAATGGGTCGACAGGGGGGGTTAGAATCACCCAAAGTGTTCTCAAATGCTCAAGACCTCCTAAATCTAGAAAACTTATACTATTATTTAAAACAAAATAGTTTTATCGTATTATTTAAAAAAGTTTTGATGGTTTAGCCCAACCCATTTTAACGTGCTAAAAGAGTTGACATTTTTTACCTGTTCGGCTATTACCCAACCAACGAACTCTCCTATTTTGCCATCTCTAAATGAGATCAACTGAGTACATAACAAAATTTTGACATACCAGTAGAGGATAATTTCCTTTGAGCACCGCATTATCTTGCCCCTGTGAGGAATTGTTTCCCGCGACAGCAGTCTTTCTCGCAAGAACCTCCAGAGCCCATTTCTTTTTGTCAGATTTAATGTCAGTAGATCCATTGCCCGTTTGCTTCTGGGCATTTACAAGAAACCCACCTGTAGATCTGGATGACTCGTCTGAGCTCTTATTTGGATTTACTTTCCTAGGTGCTGGTCGACTATTATTGCATGAAACAGCAACCTTGGTCTCCTTACTATTAACCAAATAATTATTTGGTTGCACAGAAAGAGGCTTGATATCAGCAGTCCTAGGAAAAACAGATGCATCTGCAACATACAATCTTGAAAGTATCGAATTACCGGTCTCTAGGGTATTTTCCTTTTTAATCTCCTTAACCTCAGTAGGACCCTTTCTAAGAAGATCAAGAACAGATTTCAAGGTTTCAATTTTTTCAGGTTTCGATACTTTTGAGCATCGGTGCTTCCAAAACTCAATCTCGCAATCACGGGTCCAAGCTCGTTTTCGTTTCCCACCACTTGCATAGATCTTCTTGGTTAAATTCTCACGCACAGTTCCCTTTTGCAACAAAGCCTTCTTTGCTTTCACATCCAGTGGTTGTGGTCTTGTTGTTTCAGTTGTTTGTCCTGCTAAAGCAGTTCTGAACGCAGCTAAAAGCTTTGGATCAAAAATATTATCGCCAGCCTCTTTAGATGATCGGTTACGTATAGCTTCTCTAATTTCCTGCCTTAAACTCTGAACTTGCACTAAAGAGTCTTTATTATCGGTTGTTCTTCTCATGATCTTTTTTATCCTCAACCCGGATGAAGTTTCTTCAGATGCAAGTCGCTTTGAAGGTCTGTGGTGTGTCCCTTGAACTATATCTCTTATATCAGTGACCACTTTTCGCTTCTTGACAATGCGCTTATTTGAGTTGCTAGAGTCATTAGGAACAGATTCTTGGGGTTCATTTATAGAATGAGCAACTCGGTTTCTCCTCTCAGTTTTAGCATTCTTTGCAGAAAAATTGTTAACCATCTTCGTTTTGGGTTGCAATTCCTCAGCGCTACAATAATTATAAAAATATGCATCAGATATAAACACAGGCTCTACAAACTCAAAAGGCTACTAAAATTATGACATATTGACAACCATTAATATGTGAGATTAAAACCTAAATGAGAGTAATCAGTATGAAACCATGGGGATAGTGGAGGTGGCCAGATGGGCACATTGTGTGTGTTAGGAAACCGGGTAAAAAATGGTTCTGGTTGACCCGCTAATACTTCTTTGTCCATTTTTTATATTTGTTTGCAGATGATGCATGTGTAACACTTAATTATGATTACACAATCAGTACTATGACCCAATAACCTAAATCTCCAGGAAAAAAAATGATTTAAGAGACTGTAAGCGTTAGACACAGACTTTGGGCAACTTTCAACCCGTTCGACCCACTTGAAGCGTTCCTGGTTTAGCTAATCTTTTTGTTGGTCTGTTTAAGATGAGAACAGCCCAAATCAACCCATTTGTATGTAATTATGCAGATATTGCCAAATCTAGGGGATAGTGAACATTTGTGGAGGGTATCAGGGTATCTTATTATACATGTTTTACAGTATGGCATCAGATGTCTCGTTGTCCATCTAGGTAACTAGCTCCCTTCACGTTTGCATGAAAAGAGAAAGAAAAGGGTATATATAATCTTTGTGTTCGTCAGCTTTTAACTTCCTTTTGGCCTCCGGCCATTTATCTCAACTCATAATCCATTCAAGCATTCTTGATATGGTGTCGGGTGAATGAGCAAAAATCCAAATAAAATCATGTTATAATACCACATGAAAGCATCAACAGCACTTGTGACAGGCAATGCTAGTGGAACTCATTAATCTAGTATTCTGCTGTTTTATCATTTTTACTTGAGCAATGTAGGTTTATTGACTATAGTTCTGCTTGAAGAGTAATTAATATTCTTCACTGATAATTTTACTTAAATTACTTTTCATGCAGCAAACTCATTTTAACATAATTATCCTGCTTCTCATGTCCCACATGTCACGTGCAAGTTTGCTTATGCTTTCAAACTATGTGCTGAACTCTTCAACTATTTTAAAATATTCAAAAGCATTCTCCCAGAAACAAAGCCTATCAACTCCAAAACAAAGCCCCTTAATCTATTCTTATATCCCCTCCATTATGAGACATAATTCGACAACTTCATCATATCAGGGGTAAAACAAAGAAGTAGCAAGTAAGAAAAAGAACCTGCAATCTCTTTGCTTTCCTTTAGCATCTGTGATTCCACCAGCTCGTTCTTTCTTATCAGAGTTTTTGGCAGCTGAAAGCAATTAGGAGGTATAAGTAAGCAACAGTCAAGTGATTAAATTTTTCTAAAGCACCATCAAGAGGCCATTTAAGGACCAAGTGTTTGGGATGCTCAGTAAAAACAGCCTGGAAAGAGTTTGCACCTGGTAGGCTACGCACTTTAGAAACTTTCTTCTTTATCACTTCTGCAGCTGTATCATCTTTATCTAGGTAATCAATAATTACAAGCTATAAGCGCTAGGAAAAGAAATGAAGATGTAATGTAACATATACTGTATTAATATTCACTAATCAATGTCTGCTAATATTAAGGAAGGCACTTGATGTAGCAAAAATTGACAGAGGCAAGAAGCATATATACCAGATTCAAGAGTGCTATTTTCTTCATACAACTCTGAAGTTTTTGACCTATCAGATACACTTGTTTCTTCTCTGAAATTTCCGCTTGACTCTAAGAGCTGTAAGGATTCTGAGACCAATGTAGACGTTCCTTGTGATAAACAAGAATCTAGTTCCATTGCCTCTATCTCCGGTTCCTTGATAACTTTCTCAACCAGTTGTTCTTCCAATTTGCAATTATCATCACCAGATGTGTTATAAATCTCCATCTCAGCACAAACATCTGAATCTGGCATCATTATTTGATTCCTTTCTTCATCCTCTTGATTTCCTTCAATAGAAGCAGCAGAATCTTTAGCGCAAAGCCAAAACATGAACAAATATCCCAAATAAGATCTATCATACCAATTTTCAAGTCTTTATTCGTATTTACAGTTAAAATCGAGTTTTCACAGGGTACTTCGATCTTTTGATTTCCATTAATGTTTGAAACAACAACAGCTGTCTCTCCCGCATCAGCAACAGATACAGACATGTTCAAGGGAAAAGTGGCATTCCCTAAATGCTCATGGCTAAGATTTTCAGAACCATGAAGGTTGTTTGGCCCCATTTCCGACTTTTGTGATGCTTCATCAAGTAAACACCTGTATAAACAAGTGAAGTATGTTACCTTATCCTTGAACAGTAGTGGTTTCCAACATTGAGACTTGAAGAAAATTTGCATATTGTATTTATTTCGACAGAGACATGTCTCATACAAACTTTACAAATATTACCTTGGGCACAGCCACGAAGTCTCACAGCTTCCATCAGCATTAAATCCAACACATATGGCATGATACCTATATCCATGAGTCAATTGTCAACTAACAGACTCTTCACATCAAATAACTTTGAAAGATATAGTAAACTATAAATGTACAAAGATTACCAATTTAACAACAGAAAACATACCACAAATCACATGAATCACAAGCAATTGATGTATCAAGATCTGGATCTTCTTCAATATTTGCTGAGTGGCTTCGAATTTTGCAGTTGTCTCCTTCCAAACAGCTGACTGCCTACATGATGACGAAAACATAGATAAAGACAATCAAATAGCATGAGGATGTGTATCAATTGTAAGCACAGGCTTCTTATAGAACTTATAAGATAGCACTGAAACTTTCAATAACTTTATCCTTGGGGATCATATAGTAAATACAGTTCCAAGGCCTGTAGATATCAACACATGTATCAAAAATGCTAAATCTCTCAAGATATGTTTATGATGAATGCTCAATATCTTTCAACAAGATTTACACGACTTTAAAAGTTTACATCTTTCTTACTTGTCAAAATATGAGACCTGCTTGAGTTCTCCCTAGTAATCCCCGCAGGCTTATATCAATTATCATGAAAAACAAACATGAAAAGTTCAGTTCTACAACGCTGTTTAAGCACATTTTCTTAGTGAATCTATTTTGAATGTCGATGCATCCAGTAGCCTCACAAGCATCAAAGACCTCAATCAGCCTGGCTAAGATTTCTAAATGTCTGATTATGTTTAACAAATAATTAACATACAACACATACACTATCCTTCATTTTAGTGATATAAATAGCGTGTATTTGACAGGTTTAAAAAAATGTTTCTTCAGAAACAAGTGTCCATTGAATGGGACTTACATTTTCATCAATATAGTATGATGGAAAAGAAAGAGTGTTATTATCTCCTTCAACACTCCAATCTTCATCATCATCATCATCATCATCTCTGCATTGGAACAACAAAAGGAAGTCATATTAGATACTGTTACAGACCTAAACTATTAGTACTTACACATATCAAAATCAACAGCATGATGACGACTGACGAGCACTGGCTCAAAAAAAGAGCTGGCATCTTGCCAAAGGTAGTCGTTCTCCACTCATCATGGTAAAATATTTGTGCAAGAAATTTTGTTACCTTGCAGAACCATCATCAGGCTGGACACCTCCGATAGTATCGTATACCTTCATAACAAGCAAACTTAAGAGTAAGCATCCAAAATATCCATTCTTTTTATTCCTTTTACAAAACACTGTGAATTGTACTCTACTACAAAATGAGAAACTGATAGACAACAACTGTCAATAAATTTACATATCACTGTGAAACTGGTCCTACGACCTTATGTATATTACTCTTAAAGCTTGCTTAAAGATATAAATCAACTGCTTATAGTCATAAGAAAACAGTAACTCATGTAGTGCACTAGTGCTAGTGCAGACAGTTACTGAATCTAGAGCCGACTGGCCTTCCAATCCAGTTCCAACAATACCCCTCTCCGACTGAGAGAGAGGGACCCGGATGAAATGCAAATTGGATTTATGGAACAGGAGAAGGATTTCCCATTCCTAAGCCGGAAAGATATGTGGCCATGACAGGCGAAGGGAGGGCTAAAATGCCAAAAAACGTCTATTATTGGATTCACCCGACCCGACGGTACCCATTTGGGGAACGCTACACTAATTAAAGCTCATGCATTTATCTCATTACATCTAGGTGTCTTTAAGATGACACTTAAATAGATAAGACCGTCGTTTAAGTAATTTGTTTTCAAGAGCAGTAGAGAAGGGGAGTGTCAACCGGTGAAGTCGCTGGATGGCAACAAAGAAAATTACAAAAAAAAAATAGTCATGTACTTTTCTATTTTGTTCTTTTATTTTTATTACACCAAACGTTTGCATAATTTTCTGACTCGTGTGTCACGCCTCGACTCGGAAGACTAGGTGAATGACTCGAAAAATTCAAGGTCATTTAAGAGTCAGCGTCTAAGACTCTGAGTTGCCACTCGACTTGTAAGAGTTTCACAACTAAAATGTCCAGATCGCTCCAAGGATCACATAATTAAAAAACAGAAAACTAATTTGAAGCAATAAAGCAGAGTGGTATATACGTTTGTAGAAGCCATGTAGTCATCATACGCAAGAATTGATTTTATAATTAGTTTAGAATGAGTCAGATGCTATAATAGAACTAAAACAGGAACTGCATAACTTACAGGAACACAAGTGATCAACTGAAACTCATTCTGGCAAAGTGGACACAGATTGGTGATACTAGCCCAGTTGTCTATGCATGAGAAACAGAACCTTTAAAAGAAATAAAGATTCTAATCACAGAATATCCTCCGATTAAATGTAACAGCAATGTCAATCACGATAAGTAATGAAGCATATACCAGTGTTGACAGCAATCTAAAACTCCTCTATCAACAACGACATCCATGCAAATCCCACACCTTTGACTGTCATCACCCTCCAACGCTACACTCTCCTGCAATTTACACAAAACAGACGCATTTTTACCTTCAATTTTTCCAGAACTCAACAAGTACAGCAAATTCCATTTACACACTAATCTACCACCATGCACTATATTACTCAGGGTTTGTTTGGTGCAGAGCGTTTAGGAGCATTTATGAGCGGTGAGCCTTGAGCGTTTTGATTATTAATGCTCGTTTGGCAAGTAGCAAGTAGCTTTATCTTTTTTTTTTTGGAATGCTCCTTTTCCAACGCTCCATGAAGTACCATTTAAGAGTTGTTTTACACATTATGATTACACCTACAGCTAAGTTACCAAACGTTTTTATAGATAGAAAGCTCACAGACTCAGATACGATCAATAGATATACACTCGATCTACCATACCTCCATACATTTCAACCTTTAATATCAAACTTACTACTTTCGAAACTCTCGTCATAAAACTATTACAATAACTCATACTATAAACTTATTCATCACACGTCCATCGAAAATTCCAACCAGTCATAAAACAACTCTAAAGCTGAAATCGTAAATTTAAACTCAAATCTATCATACCAACATATTTCATTACAGAACACCAAATATGAGCTTAATCATCACATTTTCATAACAAATTTAAAAACGAAATAGTTCATTTAACCTTAAACGTGCAAATCATTACGGTTATCGGGAGAATAATTCAACACATAAACCCTACCGAACACAACAGTCACTAGTTAGGAAACATATAATGATGATCCACAGTTATAACTTGATTTAACAATACAATAAAGCCGAAAATCGACAATAAAACCTCGAACACTTATCGTCTACGTGAACCTTAACTAACACCGCAAGCATTAACGTATAGTTACGATTATTCACTTATAAATTAAGCTAACAGTGGAATAATCTATATTGAATATACAAAAAAAACTAACATTATTTTGATTATCAATCTCATAATCAGCTGCATAAGCGTAATCATCTTCAGTATACAGTTCATAATCCATCTTTTACCATTCAAATCTGCAAAACTCAGTAATTTATACAAAATTAATTCGTGTAATTGAGAATTATTTGTGTTTGTTTTGGGGTTTAATTGAATTTGTTTTCGGGTTATCCTGACCCGACTCATTTTACCGTGTATCACTCAAAAGATAGGGTAAATTATAAAAATGTCCATGTGGTTTCCCGAAATTGCAATATTAGCCACTCGTTTTTTTTTTTTGCAATTAACGTCATTGTTGTTCACTCGAAGTTGCAATCGTTGCCATTAAAATTTACTATTCATTGACACTTGTTACACATCCTCATTAAGTTGACACACGTGCATCTCACGTGAGGGCTTTTAGGTAATTTCAATGTTCATTGTTACTCCACTTGCAATGTTGTTCCCGAGAAGGTCTATTTCAGGGACGAACTTTGCAATCAAACAATATGTTTTATAAATTTTCACCACGTATATTAGTCAAAGACATTAACACTTAAGAACATAAGAACACAATAGTGATCTGCGCATGTGAAAATATAGCAAAAATAAAGACATCGCGGACTGATAAAAACCCCAGTCGTAGGTTATTTTGTTGTCCCACTTTAGTAAGATACATTTTTCATTGCAGTTTTTCTACGATTTCTTATGTTATAAATATTTTGAACACTTATCGACTCATGGTTTGTTATTTGACATTTGTATAAGGCACAAACTGTGGTTTTATTGGGTGGGTTGACCCACCAATGTGCCACAAAGCTCTTGATGTGAGACCTAGCCTTCTCATGGCTAGGAATGAGCTAGAAGAAAATTTGGAGGAGCAATGTATGTTGTTACGGAAGAAGGAGAACCTTGTGAAGAAGCTTAGGAAAAATCTTGTGATTGCATGGTTGTTGGTGTTTGTTGTTTATAATTTTCTTTAGGTTGTGTGTGTACGATCAATGGTACTTATGGTCATACCTTTTTGGGTATGTTTGTGACAGATGCGGGTTATCCCTGTGTTGTATGGCCTTTGTTGATAGTAATGATGTTGGGCCAAAATTTGTCCTAATTATCCCTGAGAATATTTGAACATAAAATAGCCTCACTAATAAAGAAATCATTAAGTGTTGTATAAAGCTCAATCAAGAATGACACGCCTCAGGGACGTCGAAGACCAACTAAAGAAACACGTGAGTAAAGTATTTGAGTTACAAGCAACATGAGAGTCTTTAAGATTTGACAAATATCTTAATGACTCTCAATATCTATCTCCTTGAAGAAACAAACAAATATGGATGGGGACCAAGCAAGGACAAGAGTTGCCATAAAGGTGGAAACAATTATGATCATTCAAAAAGCATGGTTGTTGCTTTTCCAAAAAAGGAAACTCCACTGGATGCATGACACATCTCAACAATCATCATCACATTTATCCTTGTACTCTCTACCATATAAGAATTGTTTGTAATATAGATAGATATCAATTCTAAACAAACCAAAAAATAATAAAATGTATTATAGTTGATAGGATCATTCTCTCATGAAGTATAAGTTTAGCTTTGATTCATGAGAGTTTTATTTGTCATTCAATCGGGATAGTGTTCCGCAACTATCCCTTGTAAATTTTGGATTCATTTCTAATAAGATTTATAAGCACTAAAAAGTACAAATTGCGTTATTAGTTGTCAAATGAGAATTGTGTAAAACTTGTTCTTATTTTCTTATAGTATTCATGTTTTACACAATTTTTAGGACCAACAAGTGGTATCAGAGCCTATGGATTTTTCTTATGATTCATATTGATGTGCTGTCGTTGTATGGTATATTTTACTGATTCAAGTTTTAAATTTATATTTTG
>BQNB010135154.1:0-18201 GCA_026074375.1 Tanacetum coccineum | reverse complement strand
GAACACAACATTTAAAAACAGTAATATTAATCAAAGGGCTAATACTGTTAGGGGTAAAGATCTTAATACTGCTAGGCCAAAAGCAGTAGTTAATGTTGTTAAGGGAAATAATTTTAATGCTGTTAAGGCCTCAGCTTGTTGAGTTTGGAAACCAAAGCATAAAGTTTTAGACCGTGTTTCTAAACATACAGTGCATCAATCACCCTAAAAAAGTTTGATTATATTGATGCACAAGGCAGATCCAAGTCAGTGATGGCTTGGATCTCTAAAAAACTGATTTTCTTATCTAATGTGTAGGGTAATCCACAAATGGAGTTACAGGATCAATGAGTGATTGATAGTGGATGCTCAAGGCACATGACAGGGAACATGACCTATCTTACAGACTATGAAGAAATAGATGAATGCTGTTTGAAATGGAATTGGAGTTAATGCTGGTGACTCAAAGTTAATGTTGCTAGGCATAACTTACTACTGCTGGATTATTGAGGGTATTTTTCAAAAATACTTCGATTAAGGGTTTCAATCAATCATTTAATCGATTTCATTCTCTCATATACTCTCTAATTACAAACCCTAACTTAATTTTATCATCCATTATCAAAACCCAACACAAATGTCGACTCTAAAGTTTGCAGATACTCATAATATGGTCGCGTTTTTATCTAAACCCACAGAGAGTGATGGGTTTGAACAAATTATGAATTTTTTGAATGCATACCCTATAAGATATGCATTAACGATTAATCCTAATATATATATATGATGTTAGTCGTTGTTCAACACGCTTATCAAATAAACCCTCAAATATATATGTATAAAATACATATACGTATACACAAGCAAAGTATCATACAAATTATTCTAGGGAGAATAAAAGTAATCAAACGGGTATCGTTTTACTTGGCGAGGGTGAAGAAATCTACGTTCAAGTTATAAAGTCGAGCTTGATGTCATTCAAGTTTTTGTTTTAAACTATTTGTATTACTAGAAAATAAAACTTAATATTAATTTCTAAAATTTATAAAAATAAAAGATTAAACTAAAATTGATCTAAAAGATATAAATGACAAATATGCTTGCTAAGTGACGTGAAATGTTCCTTATTGCGGCGCTTAGGTTTAACGAATTTAAATCTTAGAAAAAGTTTCAAGAAAATTAAATGACAGTAAGAGTTTAAAATGCTTTTCACTAAAGACAAGTATTTAAATTGCATTAAAAGTAAATGACGGTATGTAAATTGGAAAATTCTATTTAAATTTTTTTAAACCTTTTTAAAACCGCACTTAAATTCTAAATCACTTTCACTTAACAAGCATAAAATAAACTACTCGCTACTCATAATGATCAAACAAACAAAGCTAAACATTTTAAAATAAGCTATACTAATTAATTGAAAAAGGATAGAAAATGGAACCGAATCGAATGAGAAAAGTAACGATAACCACCCGATTTAATAAGCTAAAGAAAATAATTAAATTCTATCTAGCTTATTAAACTCGTAAGCTCTACGCCTCATGAGTTGGGACGGTACAAACCATAACACAAAATGTTACAGTTCATATCAAATTTACAAATTTGGTGTATTAAACTACAAAGCCCATGTCTGAATCTCTAGATCTCTACTAAAATGAACGAACTCAAATTACCAAAACAAACTAACTGAAGGCCAGATTATCAATAATAAGGCCCAAACGTAACGCAACATATAAACTCAACTAGTAGGCCAAATCAATATTAAGATGTAAGCCCAAAATAATGGAAGAGAACCCTGATAATGGATAAAGCCCATAGGTCGAAGTACTCTATACACCCAGGAGCTGATAAGATGCATTATGACCTTAGAGATAGGTATTAGTGGCCTGGAATGAAGAACGATATAGTTGTGTATGTTAGTAGGTGTTTAACTTGTTTGAAGGTTAAGGCTGAACATTAGAGGCCATCTAGCTTACTGCAGCAACCTGAGATCCCTGAATGTAAATGGGAAAGGATAACAATGGATTTTATCACTAAGCTACCAAGGACTAGTAGTGGGCATGACACAATCTGGGTCATTGTGGACCGGTTGACTAAGTCTGCTCATTTTCTACCTATGCATGAGGATTATAAGATGGATAGGTTACCTAGACTATATCTGAATGAGATTGTTACTAGGCATGGTGTCCCGATCTAAATCATATCTGATCGTGATAGTCGTTTCACATCAAGGTTTTGGCAGTCAATGCAAGAGGCATTAGGAACCCGTTTAGACATGAGTACGGCTTACCAGCCTAAGACCGACGGTCAGAGTGAGCGTACAATCCAGACCTTGGAAGACATGCTTAGAGCATGCGTCCTAGACTTCGGGGGAAGTTGGGATGTCCATCTTCCAGTGTGAGATGTGCGCCTTTTGAGGCTTTGTATGGTATAAAATGTCGTTCCGCAATTATGTGGGTAGAGGTTGGAGAGGGTAAGTTGATAGGATCTGAGTTAGTGCAAGAAACTACAGAGAAGATCTTGTAGATTAAGGATAGACTTAAGGGTGCTCGTGATCTTTAGAAAAGCTATGTCGATAAGAGGTATTAACCCTTAGAGTTCAGTGTAGTTGAGTATGTCTTGCTCAAAGTGTCACCTTGGAAAGGTGTGGTACGCTTTGGGAAGAAAGGGAAATTAACACCTAGGTTCGTTGTACCATTTGAGATCACTGAGAGGATCGGTCCAGTGGCCTATAGGCTAGACTTACCTGAAGCACTTAATGATGTCTATGACACGTTTCACGTGTCGAACCTTAAGAAGTTTTTGGCTGACCCAATATTGCAAGTGCCTTTGCATGAGATCAAGTTTATGCTAAGTTGAATTTTATGAAAGAACCTGTGAAAATCTTGAAGAGAGATTTCAAGAAGCTTAAGCGGAGCAGGTGTCATCGTCAAGTTTTAGTGGAATTCGCAACGTGGACCTGAATTTACGTGGGAGCGTGAAGATCAGATGAAACTTAAGTATCCGCATCTGTTTAGTCCTGTCAATAGCTGAATATTCGGGGTCGAATATCTTTTAAGAGGGGTAGAATGTAACCTTTGCCCCTTTTGTGAGATTTGAATGCTCTAATTTAGTCCTTTGACTATTTGACTCTTGTCAGTTTCCTTAGAACTAGTACCGTTTTGACGGTGGCGAATGAATGTGATTTTCGTTATTTGGTGAATTTGTTGCTTGTGATAATCCTTTTTTGAGGATTTATATATGTTGATTATGTTCCGGGAGGTTTGTCCCGTGTATAGCTTGAAATGGCAAAAACGAGTCCCGACACGTCCGATAATGTTCAAAATAAGTTTTGAGAAGTGTAAATTGGAAATATGTCATGTAAATACTCTAAGTTATGGGAAAAGTACTTTTAAAGTGAATAAAAATGCTAAGTAACTTCGGGAAATATTTTACGATCGAGGTTTTTTGAATTTTAAGTGAACCCGACACAAAAAGAAGGCATCCCGAGCCCCTATGATACCCTTTCTGGTTTCAAGTCTTGTAGGGGACAATATGGCATTTTTTAGCAAGGTTATAACACCTCGTGTTTTAGGTCATTGTACGGCGTTATGTAATTCACAATTTATTTTTAGGGTTTTACGCGTTTGCTTTTAAATCGTAATCGTTAAGCTAAATCGCGTAAACTAAAAATGATCATTCAATGTAAACGGGCATTAAACAATTAAATGTTTACATCAAGCAAGTGTTATATGATTATTTAGAGGATAGTTATTATCATTGCACATTTTATTTTTATTGGTTACGTTAAGTGTTTACGTTTCGCGATAAAGTACTTTTAGGCCTTCCCGAAAGCACGTTAACTTATCTACGCTTCATCAAATACCCAAAATTTATACCCAATACTTAAAGTTTATTTAAAACTTCAAGTATTTATCACATTATACATATTCTTCATGAAAGAATTCAAATCAAACTCTACCATGTGCAAACTATACATTTTATTAAATCTATACTACATTATACTTCAAATAATACATTTATACATTAAGTAAAAGATCAAAAGATATCACCAAGCCCTCCCCTAGCATAATTTCGTGTATATGTATGTAGGATAAGCTATGAGTCACCAAGAAACCTTCATAAAAATATCTTGCATCCACTTGAACCATGACTAGACCAAGATAAGCCCTAAATAAGCCTATCTTGTTCTCATGTCATCCAAATCCCTTGCCACCTTTCATATGATCAACTTGACATCAAATATCTTCATAATATCTTCCAAGTAGTATATATAAGCATGCACATGTGAGCTAGGGACTCATACACTTCACTTCATTACTAGAAAAATCACAAAACTCTTCCTTTTCTCTTGTTATAGCCCACGGCTCAAAAACACTCCCAAACCAAATCCATTGCTTGATTTTCTATCATTATACAAGCATACACACATCATATCTAAGGTATTCTAAGAAGGTTTCAAGAGTTGGTTAACCATTTGCAAGGAAGGAATCAAGAAAAGGAAGAAAGGGTTTACTTGGGAAAAATTAGGGTTTCATCCTAATTTTTCAAGCCAAGAGTTTAAATCACAAGGGTGTGATTGGTTTTCTTTTCTCTACTCATCCACACAAGGTTATATATAAAGCTTAATCATTTCATAACTAAGATTTTATGTGTTCATATGTTATATTTAGCTAAATCACCATTTAGGGTACTTTTGAATATGTAAAATGGATATTTACTTATGATTAATGTTTTATGAACTTATTTACATGTCACATGGATGCTAATATGATGTTAAAAGGGATGTATAAGTGTTTTAACATGTTGTTTAAGTATAAACATGTATATGTACAAATTAGGGTTTCTAATGTTAACTTATGAGTTACAAGTGAAAATGGTAGTTAAACTTGTTATCTTGAACACACTTGAGTAAAGTATGATCTAATGGACTTTATATATGTAAAACATAAGATAGAAATGTTGTGAAGTAGTTGTAATAAGGTGTTGAAGCTTAATGGTACAAAAATCAAGCTTAAAACATGTCTAAATCACAAAACCTCAAACTTTCTGTTTTGGTTCGATTTTGGAAGCAGCCATATTATGTTTTATAAAGATAGTACATCTCATCCCCTAGGATCAAGGGGTATAATGAACTCGAAAAACCGATTAGTAACGAAGAAGATACGATATTTACAAGTTTCCGATAGTTAATACTTTTATAAAACATTTTTTTTATAAAAAGTACTATTCCATCAGATACTTATACCTTTTTAAAACATAATAATTGATAAAACTTTCAATTACGAGAAGGGTTTGAAAAGAATTCGCTTAAAAGGTGCTTTAACGAATAAGATAGATAAAAAGGGTTTTTTTAGTTATTAAAAGTATAAAAAAATGATATAGCCTGTTATGAACAGTAAAAAACACTATTATTACAGAAATCTCAGAAAACCTAAAATGTGTTTTTTGATCACTCGTCTTAATTCGAAAGCGTGGTGTGTAAGAAACGCCGAGAAACATGGCTTAACGGCCAAAGTTATGTCATTTTTACTAAAGGCGTGATTATAAACGTTTTTACTTTATAATGACGATTTCACTTAAACAAATAGATGGTGATATAGCTATATAGATTATATATGTTATTAGTTATCGAAGTGCTATATTACTAGGAAATTTCATAATGAGGCTTCTTCGGATGGCGTATTGATGCGTTGTGGATATTACGATTTAAGTGTTCTAAAACTCCTCGCTAGTATGTCATGACCTCTTAAATTATGATAGCCCGAACGATAGTACGATGATAACTATATAGGATTATATACAGTTGTTGTTAGACAACATACTTGAATACTAATTCGACCTATATTAACTAGGTTGCATTCGAGCGTTAGCGTGACGCGTTTTTATTGGGCTATTTGTTATCAGTTTACTCATCAGTGAGTTCTTAGCCACATATGTTTTAAAATATTAATTTACAAGTTTTGGGGGTGAGAAAACATTGCATGTTTTATAAATTAGAGCAAGTGTACATTTTAATATGATTACGTTTTGCCTAGTGCGATATAAGCCCTACTATGTTCATGAATACATGAACTGATATTTACTGGAAGTGACGCGCGAATGAAGGTAGATAGATCTATTTATGGATTGACCTCCCGTTCGGGTGACTAGTATCTTGTATACGGAAATACGAACGTATATCATGTCGATCTGGATGTTATGGGTTAAACATCATCACGGGCAATGTAGGCAATATTTTTATATGTATTCAATTATGTTCATGCGTCAGTGTCATTGAGCATTGGAAAACGAAATTACCATTTTGTGATGTTTGCATCTGTAGCATTATCAGGGGGAGAGTCTTGCGGTCCTGCATTTCACATTTACATAAATTATGAAAATTCACCATCTTTTATGTTGACGTTTTTCAATTGCAATGTTTTTCCAAGTCATTAAGCACGTGTGGCGAGGTACATGGTGGTTATATATGAAGTCATGCTTAAAGATTGTAGTCGCATAACATTTTGTGTATCTGTCTATGGGCTGGAAATCTTTGTAATAATAACAAGTAAAGCTTCAGGCTTTTGTAACACATACTTTATTAAATCCAATGTATCAGTTTTAAATGACTTTTTGGTCGTTCTTATATTATCTTGTGTTGTTGATCTGAGAAGTAACACGCCCCGAACCCTTATTCCGCTGCGACCCTATTTGGGGGTGTTACATCGTATGAGTACTAAGTAATTTGAATAACTAATACCACATGTAATTCTATATGGTTACATCACCACCTAAAAGTGTTTGTTTAATTTATAAAATTAAACAATTTAATTTGTACTTGTAAAATAAATGTTCATGTATTCGTGTTCGTAAAAATGGTATACTTGTCCAACGTTTTGTTATTTGCCAAAAATACTTGATGTATTATTTATATAATTTTATTATATAAATAATTTAAATATTTGAAGATATAAAGTTGAAAACGTTTAAAAATATCACTTTAGTAAAAACGTCATATCTCTTTCGTTTTAAATCCATTTTGCAGGTTATTTATATCAGTGGCTTCGTTTTTGAATGTTCTAGTCAAATATTATATTTGTAATATTATTTAATCAATTGATGAACAAGAAACTTTAAATAATATATTTATAAATTATTAAAACTATCTTTTAATTAATAATTATCGTTATAACTTAAAACGTCATAACTTTTCGTTTTAACCCTATTTTAGTGTTCTTTATGTTCATGGCTTCTTAATTAAAAAGTTTTCTATCATCTAACATAGTCCCATGTAAATAGTATGTTTCTGTAAAATAAAAATTATTTGTATAAAATTACTTTTATAAAGTTACTTTTGGTTTTATGGTAGGACATAAAACAAGGAAAACGTCATAACTTGTTTATTACCTTGGTTTTTCAAGTTCTTACTTTTTTTAAATCCGTAACAAATCTACTTTTATAGAAAAATATCAAAGTAAATTTTTAGATTTGAATCATTGGTTTTTATTAAACTATTCTTTTATAAAAATACCTTTTATAAGTATATTTTGTGAGTGGAAATTTTCAATAAACTCCCTCAATATTTATCGGTATCGCGAGTTCTTGACATGCTTGTAATCCTTATGGTGTGTATTATTTTAATAAAATATAAAAATAATTGCATTATTACTTGAATTTTAAACAGTAAATTTCTTGGGTTTTATATTAAACTCTTATATATAACTTGTTTTATGTGTTTTGTAACTTAAAAAAATTATATAGTCGCTGAATTTTTGATTTACATTCTTGTGTGTATATTAGGTCCTTATTCGGTTCTTCATGATGTTCATATATTCCAAGAAAAGTGTCCAATATATTTGTTTGAATCCATAAACTTTATAATTAGATAAATAATCATAACTTAGCTAAAAATTATATAACTTATCCATTAATTGTAAGTCCTTGTTTTAAACATATCAACATGTTTTAAACATCATCTTAACCATGTTAAAATTATATTTCGTATATGAACATGTATGTTTATAATTTATAAACTTTATAAAGTATACCTAGGTGATGATATAACCATACACAATTATATAAAACATGAACTTTAAAATATTGAAAAGATTAGAGTTTTAGATAACCTTAGGTTAGTGTGTGATGGATGATGAACAAAATCAAAGCCTTAAATACCAAACCCTAAGCCGAAATCTTCCAAGAAAACACTAACTTTTCTAATGAACCCTAGCTTCAACACTTGCATAAGCTCTTACACAAACCAAACCAAGCTTCAAATATATCTTATATATGTTAACAATAACCCTTAAACACTTGTATGACTTTTAAAAATCAAAGTAATGAATTGTTTTGAGTGGGGAATTGATCCGTGGGTATGGAATGGTTTTGGAGTGATTGTGTGTTAAATGATTACTTATGAGTGATAAGGAAATGATAGGTGTACTATAGGGAACATTACTTATTACAGGATAATACTAGGAAACCACTACATAAAAAACAAGCAAAGTTTTGCCTTGTTTTCTTCCATGTCCGGTTAGGGAAGTCAAAAGGGAAGACAAAGTTTAGTTTTAAACTATTAAGGACACCATAGGCTTAGTATTATAATGGTTAAGGTCTTTGGGTATAAGGAACATGTTGGTAACTTTAGAACATTGATGAGACTTGGTTTAAGATATGGTTTTTCTTGCTTGCTTCACTTAACCGTGAGTTTGAGAACAAAAGAGGGGACAAGGAAAGTTGTTAATGTGTTTAGTACAAGACTAGGGCTAGGTACATACTTTTGTGTCTTGTAAGAATGAAATGACTAATCATGCATGCTTGGAACTTGTCCTTTATTTGTCTTGTGGTTCTAACCATGGGTATGCTAGCAAGGGAGAGGCAAAAGTGAGTTTTTGAACCATTGGTTAACAAATAACATTATTTATATGATGCTAGTGGATAGTTGTTGGCTTATTTGATTTAATTTCAAGTGTAAGTGTTGTATATGCTCAAATTTCATCTAGGGGCTGAATTAGACAAGGTTTTATGAGATTTTTTGAGTATTGTTGGTATTAGTAGGTATTTGTTGAAGTGTAGGTGGGTTTATAGTTTGCCATGCATGCAAAAGTGTAGTTTTATTGCGTTACGTAAACGTTTTACGTAAACAATAAAAATAAAAGCGTAAAGTTATAAATTATTATCCTAATAACTTTATAACACTTACTTGACGTAAACATTTAATTGTTTGATGCCCGTTTACGTTAAATGCTCATTTTTAGTTTACGCGATTTAGCTAAACGATAAAAATTTAAAGCCGACGCGTAAAAGTTTAAAATAATTATTTGAATGTTTATTGTCGTAAAAGATGTGAAAATGTAAATTGTTACACTACTAAACTTATTTGTAACACTTACTAACCTTCGGGATTTCATTACTTACGAACTAAGCACATTACAAGTCCCGACAAGAGTCTAAAAATCAAAGATGAGATACCCTCTTTGGATCCCATTCGACAAGCCCCAATGGGGAACACACTAGCACAAATGTTGGATTCCATTAAGTCCTTTTAACTTGTCCATTTCCTTCATTTTAAACACACACACTAAAACACTAAAAACTCACATAAAAAACCCTCTCTTTTTCCCTTCTCCTTCTTGGGTCGGACGAACACAAACACCACCAAAATCATACATTTTTCATCTTGTCTCAAGAACATGGAAGCTTAGATACACTTGGGTTAGGTTCTAGTGATTGTTTGGGTAAATAAACAACGTTTGGGTTGTTTGGTTGGCTTTAATCCCCTCCTAAAACCCTTATTTTGTAAGTTAACTATTTTTTATTAATACTTGTACTTTTATTAATCTCGTGATGCATAAACACTAGATGTACAACTATTTTTGTAAAATAAAAATGTTAATAAAAATAATACCTAAAAACGTTATTTATAATTTTTGACTTCTCGTTTTTGAAGGATGACAAAATTGTAAAAAACATTCACGATAAAAATATAACGGTTTACATTGTTATTAAATCATTATTCTGTGAACCAATTATTTCAGCTAATTTACATCAGTATTTAAGGTGACGTCTTCGTGCCCACTTTAAACACTTATTTGGGGGGAATATGATACTCAAATTTCATCTTTTAATCTGTTTTAATAGGTGCTAAACTTACTTTATGCTTTTGGACATATATTCATATGTGTCATAACTGATATTGATGTGCTTATATTACATGATTATCTATGTTGGACTATGTTATTAATTCTTCATACAACTACTTAGCCGACTGTGTAGCTCCAGCTGGTAGGCAATAGGTTTGGAAAACTATAAGCGCTTGGGCCACTATTGACTTGTTGATTTGACTGGATTGCTATGATATGATATGATTTGTTTTGTTGTTGAGGGAATACTAATCATACTGCTTGCACTCCGCTATTGTATTGCACTATTTTCCCACTTTAAATTATGGCACAACAACTGTGTTTACACTCTAAACTTACGAGCTCACCAACTTTATATTGATATTTTTGAGTGCCATTTTTAGGTGATCAGTACTAATATTTCAAAGATACTTTCAACAAAGTTATCCATTAGCCAAGATGTTTTCTAAAGACAAATATTTTCTTCCATTCAAGAATTGTATCTTATGTAACCTTGTAACTTAAATTTCTTTTAACTAAATATGGCGTAATCTATTATCTTATGCGATGTCTCTAAAACGTCGCACCTTGTGTTTTTGCTCTTAGCGAGGTGTGACAGATTGATATCAGAGTCTAAGGTTATAGAGAATGCTGGTTTTTCTAAAATAAATCCCAACTATAACCAAACTAAAGTTTTCATAAAACCCCAAACATGATAAGAGTTGACTAGCCCGAGCATTCCATTGTTTTTCCTGAATTATGCATAACCTGATCAACTATGCCTAATTCACGAGGGATCATGAAATGATGGAGGTAGTTTCCTTAAACCGTGCCAGGTCGGACATAAACCCTAGATCACCTAAAATCACATCGGCCTTATGTGTACATATATGTTTTATGTGTTATGTTATTGTTTTATGATTGTTACTGCGCGCGTTTGCTTTACTTTTTACTACATGATTACTATTTCATAGACATGTTTTACATGCGTGCCTTTGCATGCATTACATGTCGCGCTACTAGTTCATACTTTTGCTACTATTTGACCACTATTGCGTATGCTTGCCTTTGCTTGCCGCTATGTGGTCACTGCTGTCTATACTTAGCAGACATGCTTGCCTTGCAAGCTTTACATGTGGCCTTACTTACCTATACTTATACTACTATATGATCACTATCGCTTATATTTGGTTGACATGCTTGCCTTGCAATGCTCTATATATCGCCATGCGTACTTATACCTTGCTACTGCTTACTTATATACAAGCAGGCCTGTACTATTATTTTCTATTTTGAATACTATACTAAACATTATTTCGGATACGTCCCAACGTTGAGTTATCGAACGGCCAACGTTGAATACATTATTTTTGGATATATTATTTTGGTTATACTATTTGGGATACACTATTTCGAAAACACTATTTTAAAATATTTTCTTTATATACTAATTTGGGTACACAACTACACAGTTGTTGCCCTATGCTATTATGTCACGGTTGTCACATGCCCTGTCCCCCACACCACTCACTTTATTAGAAAGTTTAAATACACCGCATTCTAAGCCGATGAATTGGATTGCATCTTGAGTCGCACTAGGAACAACCCACTGATCAGTGTAGTCGCAATTAGTGGTCCTGTCATACAATTAGGGCTTTAGAGACTACAAATAGGACAATAGGATTCAAGAGAAAGTGATAACCTTAGGCTGAGTTCCTTACGTCAGTCGTGGTAACAGTGACCGCCCTAGTGTTCGTGTTCTGAAAATGGTACATTTTGGACACCCCAAAGTCGTTCGGTTCATAAATTTTCTACAAAATTGAACATTTCTTACAAACCTTATGAAATACAAAAATTTGGGATTTTCTATGGTTGATGGTTTTAAATATAAATTGTTTTGAACACATGTTCAAACGTCAATTTTCTTGAAGGTCAAAAATCCAAACCACATACGAAAAATCGCTTAGTCGATAAACAAATTTTTATAAAAATCATTTCACATGACTATAATTAACGAAAACTTCAAACAATGTTGCTCCAAACTACATTTATGGTCAAAATTTTATAACAGTTTACTCAAATAAACGTCGTTAACAAATTTTAAAACCATGCCTCCGAGAAAGGACAGTACTAGGTCTAGCCCATTCGCCATTTTAGAAACGAACCGAACACCTCTGATTATCAATAAAAAAATTTGAATGCTCCAAATCATTGACACCAGATTCTGCCATCAAAAACTTTGATTTATAAATCATCATCTTCAACTTCTCATACGCCCGACTACATGTTCCTCCTTGATGTTTTCACATCAGGGGCTGTCTTTTGAAATTCTTTTATATCAACTACGAGATTATTAGCAATGTTCACCCTTATTGTTCAAACTAAAAATGGTCCTACCCTTCTTTTCGGTATACGACTGTCATCGACTACGGCTTATCTTCTAAACGAATAAGGAGGCACTGCGTCGCCGACCCCAATGCTAACCTCCGCTCACGTATGACTTAATATGAGGACCTACTAACGAAACATGAACATGGACTTTGTGGTTTGTACAAATAAGAATAATGCGCTACATAACAAATACCGTCTACGTAATTTCAATTCAAGACTACGACTGCCAACTCCATACCACGAATTTGATATTCCTTCGATTTCCTTTAATTGCCTTGAAACAACCTTATTCATATTGGGAAGCCTTCATTCTTACTTCTTCAATCTTCGTATACGGTGACCGCTCCTTTATTCGGAGATGCAACCCTAATAATCTTTCTATCACATGTAGTTCTTACCTCAATATTTGGCCAACGATTCCCTTCTTCAAATGATTTCTTTAGTAACAAATTGTTCTCCATCTATAAATTCTATAACTAGCACTTTGTCTAATCTCTTTGATTCACGATTTACACGACGGTATGAAGAAGAAGTTGTGGAAACTAGAAGGAGGTTTGAATAGTTTACAGGTTCGTTTTACATTTTAAAAGTTTGCTTTCAAAATACTTAGATTCGAGTTGTATGTTCAACTAATCAACAATATGATACAACAATGTAAATATCTAAACTAATACTAAATAATAATAACAATAATATAAAGCGTGGAAATGATTGTCAAACCAAGACACCTAGATTTTAGTGGTTTAGCTACGAAGCTTCCTCTTCGCCCTACTCACCGACCCGAGTTATCCTACTCGAAGATTTCCCTATGTCAACAAGTCTTTTTGGCGAAGAGAGAAATACCTTACACGTTGCTACATTGATTGTTGACACTAAGTAAATTGTCGAGTACTAAATCTTAGCTAGAACTAATCTACCACTTCACAAGCACTACACAATCACAAGTTCTACACTATCAGATTTACACACAATTCGAATCACACAATTACACAAGATAATTACAATAGAGATTTGATACTTAGAAGAAGAAAGGAGAGATCACTAAGTAACAATTCATTTCTTGGCGAATTAGGAATGTTCTTCTCTTGCAATTCGATGAAGATGAGAATTGAATAGTGAGATTGGTCACTTTGAAACAAGATCAAACAATGTTAGTGATCAATAGATTTAGAGAGAGAAAGAAGGCTTTTAGAGAGAGAAAGAAGACTGGAAAAATTCGTACAAAGATGTGTGTTTTTCTGCCATAAATAGTGCAGTATTTATAGATAGGATTTCCAACGGCTAGCTGGTGGCGGTCCCGATGGTCCTAGATATATCTGGGGGCTGCCAGGCCTATAAGGGGGTCGCAACTAGAGTACACTTCTGTTTTTGTCTTTTTGTGGGGAATGTTGTATCTGGTATAGAAGCTTCCATTTTTGGGGGAAAGCCCATATTCAAATTTTATTTTAAATAAAAACATTTTCTTTTATTAAAAAGTATTTGTGTATATTTATTTTGTAGAAATACTTTTGTGAAAATTTAATGGTTAAGAAAAATTATTTCCTTGCTCACAATCATGCTTAATGTTAATTTGGTTTGTAATATCTTAGTGCAATTAATCTTTAGAAATGGAATTTTACGATTAATAATTTGTAAACGTTTATTTTTATCGTATACGTTTTTACATTTGTTATTGTCAAAACGTTCAGAGGTCAAAAAATATAAATAACGTTTTTACACATAATTTGTATTAACAATCTCCCCTTTTTGATGTTGACAAAATATAAACTCATTTTATATAAAATTAAATGTTTCAAGATTATTAATGAGTTTCATACATTTTTCCCTATTTTGTCGAATTCAAAAAGGGTGATCATCGAATTGTTGTAGAAAGAAAGAAGTCGACGATATCAAGACTCCCCCTTAATGTAGGCTCCCCCTCGTTTAGGGAACCAAGAGATCGATCTTACAAAAATTATTGGCTAAAAAACAAAGTTAGAGGTACAAGTGCAAGACAAATATCTTGGTGATGGCAATATCATGACAAATGTCTCAAGGATAATCACACTTCTAGGTAATTCATAAAGTGATTTCATTTATCATTCCAATAAGCTCATACAATCATCATAGATGGCAAACTTAATACAATAAAAGATGAACATGCATAACATAAATATTATATTAAGTTTAGACTAGTTGATTCTTGATTTATAGGAGATGTAATAATTAAAAGATGGATGGTTGATTATTTAAGTAGATTAATCATATAATAATGATTAATTAAAGAGGAAAAAGGATGAGATTGGTGAAACACACTTTGGAGGAGTGCGAATTTGAGTTATGAGACGAGTAAGAAGAAATTGAATGAAGTTGATTTCATTTCTCAAGGAGTAGAATTGGTTTCTAGAATACTTGCAACAATGACAAAAACTTGAGTGAAATTCAACTTGAGCATGAGAGGGAGGATGAATTAGTTATGGTGGTGGTAAAGGTGGTGCATGAATGTAGGCATTAGATGGGTTAGTGTGTGAATCAAGAATGGTGGAGATGTTGTGAAGTTGGTTAATCATTTGACTCATCTTAGTGGATTATCGGATGGTGGTTAAAGGAGATTAAAGTTAGACTTTGGGACGTGGAGGCAAGTCTTTTGGGAAGTAGATGATGACTTTTAGGAGTAGATGTTTGCGCCTCCATACTTGTATTACTGACATTTCTTGGCTTTTAGAGAAGTTTAGTTGGTGGGTTGAGCAAGACATTGATGGTGAAGAATGAAGATGATAATGGAGATAAGTGGTGATGTTGAATGAGAAGGTGGATGATGTTTAAATAATGGAAGTAAGGTTAGAAAATGGGACAAAGCTATGGTTTGAGTGATAAAAGGTTTGCAAGAAAGTGGTTTTGGCTAAAAGGGAAATGCAGATGAGGATAAGTATAGTAGGTCAAGAGATACAAAAAAGGATGGTAAAACTTAAAAAAAATTTTGTTCCCTCCTGTTGGTTTTTAGGTCCCATATTGTAGGGCGGTCCCATGTTGTTGTAGGTCCATATTTATTAGGCATGTCTGTTTTTTTCCCTGGGGGCCATTTTTCTGGATGAGAGCGGAGATTTTCTAGTTTTTTCCCTTTCTTATGTCAGTGGTGATATCATCATTTACAATCAAAGAATCAACTAATTTTATGTAATGAATATGGGGTCTTAAATAAGAGGCAATCTTTTAGAATATAGTAATTTTTTCGCATGTCATAATCTCTTGAATTTGTGTACATAGATAGTGATAGGATGGTAAATGAACAGATCATAAGTCAATGTAATCGTTTTTACCATTCTTGTCTTAATGAGTGGATTAAAAAAGGTCAGGCATAAAGTACTAGATATATAATATGACTATAAATCTCTAATATTTTTTACAACATGTTCACTTCATTCTTATCACTCATCATGTCCTTGAGAGCTTTTCCAATTGACCTTAACCCTTTCGAGTGATCATCTCGATGTTGAGTTTGAAGGTTCTATGTTTAAAGAGATAGGTGTTAAGTGTTGAGTTTCATGAGGTTGGGGTTTAAAGGATCTAGAGACAACATTGGATGAGGGAGACACGTTTTGAGGAAGGGAGAAGAACGTTGGAAAGAATCGATTCTTCATCATATCCTATAAACAATGTATCTACGAATGAAATGCGGATGGAGATTAGGTAGTGGAAGAGGAGCTAGATTTAAATCATGGGTCTTTTCTTGCCATGATTGATCGAGTCTTTCGCTCATAATTGAGGGATGCGAGGGGGATGCATGACTCGATATATGAGTGGCTAGTATCAATTGCTAACTCAGGAAAGATGGACACAACATGTTTGAACAATCTAGTCAAAAGCATTCCATAAGGCAAAAGTTCCTTAGGTTTGCTTCGAGTCTTTTCCATTTGTTTAAGAATGAAAAATGCTAGATTGTATGAAGTGGAGGTTTTGATGCAATAAAGCATATGACAGACACGCGGAGACATGATCCCGATGACCTCCTAAACAAATGACGTTTTCACGAATGATATCAACCCATGGTTTCATATGAGGTTGAATTTCGCGGGTTAAAATTTCGTTTTTATCTATGACAACGGGTTTCTTGTTTTTGGTACGAGTAACTTGACCCTGTCGAGGAACTTGAATAAGAGACTTGATGACATTTGGAGAGGGAGGAGTGGTTTTATAATGACCTTTACTTGGAGCACTTATTGACAAGTAGTCAAGTGACCACATGTCGATGTGTGACACTTGACCTTTGAAAGGGATTTTCAAGATTTGGCCAAATTACTCGAGAGTGAAAGAGAATGACTTACTTTGTATGACAAAGTTGACCACAAAATGACCCTCGGAGTTATAGTCAAACGTGAGTTAACTATAAAACTCGAGAATAAAACGAGGAACAATTTGTTCATTTATGTTCAACAAACAATCAAAGCCAATTAATCCAAACTTAGCACGGATATGACTCATGTTTTCAAATTTTTGACTTACGACTCTACCCTCATGAAAGTACTATTTTTCAAGGCTTGCAATGGTATTTCTTAATGGTTGATTGAATTCATTTGATATGAGTGGAATTTAGTTACGGGTATTTTGGTGATCTAATCTGGTGATTCGAGGCATTGTCACCTAAAATGAAAGACAAAAATATGGTCTTGTTTTATAGTCTTTTGCTTGTATCATTTTATTCACATTGCTTCTAGTGTGTGCCTAAATGTGCCTAAATGTGGAGTAACGATTAACTTGACCTAGAAATAAAATCCTAAGAGTTAACCAAAACGCTCCTTAATTTGATTTGCTCATCCAAACATGTCGAAAATACATATGAATTATGTATCTCGAATTTTGTTCATAAGATCTTTATGCATGTGTTTAAAAACGTTTTTAAAGTGTATTAACAATGCATAAACACAATTTTATAGTGATCCCAACGTGAGTGATTTTAAAAATAAAATTGAGGTTTGGTTGTACAAACAATTTTTGACAAACACCTTTTAATTATGCAAATCCTATGTCTACGGGAAGCATATTAGTTATACATTGTGTTATTGTAGTCCTAATTGTACATGAACACAAGAAAAATGAAAATCCCCAATTTTGAATTTTTGTTCAACATGAACCCTAGACACAAATTCGAATGAAAATAGATGAAATGACTTACAATTGATGATCTTTATGATGTTAGGGATGATTATTAGTGTTGATTTAATCTTTAATTAGTGTTTAGGTGGTTGATTTTGAGTTTTGGTTGTTTTGGTTTTGTGTTCGTCGCACCAGCAGGAAGAGGGGGTGTTTGGTTTTGAGTTTTGATATTTTTTAACAATGTGCAGATAATAAGTGTCTGCTGGTGGCGGTCCCATATCGATTAGGGGGCCTCCCAAAAAGGGTTTGGGGTCGCCTGAGATATGGGGGACGCATGTATTATAGGTTTTTGGACTTTTAAATTTTGTCACGAATTTACAAGGAAGAGTGACTAACTAATTTGTATTTCGCCAATTTAAAATACTCAAAGTAATTCGGACGAAGTATTTAAGTTGTTACGACACGGAATGAAACACGGACTAGAATAGAGACTAAAAGAAGGAGAAGCGGACTAATACGATTTATGAAATGTGTTCCATCATTCCTAAACCAAGACGTAGATAATTAAACGATTCACGTTTAAGGGGTTTTGTAAGGATGTTGGCGATATTGTCGACGGACGACACTTTTTCGATTGAGATATGTCCTTTCTGGACAT
>BQNB010135153.1:0-11768 GCA_026074375.1 Tanacetum coccineum | reverse complement strand
AAACAAATTGGTTAAAGGGTATTGTAATTGAAGGTAAATTAACGAGATTGGAGTCTAAAACAAATAAACTGGGCTTAAAATTAGGGTTTAATTGGTGAATTTTGGGGATTTTATAAAATTGGGGGTTTCTTATTTTGGAGGATTTGAACAAATCTGTTAAAGATAATGAAATTGAAGATAAATTAAAGCTATTGAGCTCAAATAAACGCAAACTGGAGTTTAAAAAAATGAAATGAAAAAAACTTATCACCCATTAGCGATGATATGATGATGATGATGATGATGTTAAGTTGTTTTTGTTTTGTTAGTTTCAGAGGTGAAGATATCCGTAAAACTAGTAGAGATGATATGATCACCTACAAGGGTTTTGCGGATATTTTCACCTCAAAAACTAAGAAACACTTCATAACTGATCCACAATAGAGAAGAAGATGATGAAGATGTCATCCAGGTGTGAACTGAGATGAGGTTTGATATATGTGGTGTGTTTGCCAGCACTATCTTTAATAAAGGGTCCCCTTAATAAAAGATATGACTATTACAAGGAATTTTTGGCCGGGTAAAATCAGGATCAGTTCGGGTTGGGTCAATCCGAATATACGTAAACTGATTAAAAAACGCTTAATTAAATATGTTTATAATGTAAAAGTGTTAGTCGAGTCGGGTTAGTCGGGTTCAAGTCGTTCGTTCAAGGCAAAAAAAGAACATACCCGAACCTACCTATTTAGAACTCAACGAGTTATCGGGTTAACCTAAATTGACAGACCCGATAAGATTTATACCAGTGACCTGACCTTAATAAGCATTCGGGTTCGGTCGGGTCGGCTGTTTTAACACCCTAGTTACAACCCATAGTCCACCAAACCGAGTGAAGCCAACCCTTCAAAGGAAAAATTGAAAATAATTGTCAAATCTCAAAATTTAAGTCTTATTTCAAACATATGTAACATTTCATTTTAACTATATAGTAATCGACATCCAATAATGACATCTTTTATTGAAAGTGTTTATATTAAAAGCTCAATAAACTTGTACCACCAATTTAATGCTAAAATGTAAAAAATAAAAGGGCTAATCATTTACACTATTAATTTAGGAGAAAAGTTCATTTGCATACCAGTTTCTCCTCACATACCAAGAGACAAATCTCCACCATACCACTGAGTTGATCCTAAATGTTGAATTAATCTAAAAAGATTTAACTTTAATTTAATATGGATAAATTAAACCTTAAAATCATCCACCACGCCTTCTACTTGTGTTTTTTAATAAAACACCACTTTCAAGTTCACCCTTATTTTTAAAAATTACATAACCGCAAAGAACCGTAAAACTTAAATTTAAAATTACACCATCGTGACGAGCATTAATTATCTTAATAGTGGGGGCACTTTCAGATGAGGCATTCGACAAACATTTTTTTTTGTGTTTTTTTTGGTTGATTTTTTTGTTTTTTCTCGTGACAGTATTTTGTTTATATATCACTTGGATTTACACTAATCTGTAAGTTAAAACACTTCACATGCTTTCATAAAACAAGTATAAATATTTTGTGAAACTCAGACTGATTCAAATCAATTTTTGGCATTAAAAATTACGTATCCTTAGCTTTCTAACCATTACATACATAATTTTGACCTCCAAATCAAAATAGTTTATTATAAGAAGTTAAATGAATATCGAAATAGAATTTTATTTTTTTATCATCAAACCCAGCTTGAAGAATCACAATGTGATATAACATAAATACTTTGAACACTCACATGATTGTGATTGAAAATGAGCATAAGTCTTTGGTGTAAATTCATTAAATGATCCGATCATGTATTTGACTTAAAAATAAAACATCTTTACCATTATAAAACCATATACAAATCTTAATTTGGTGAAAATTAAATTAAAACACTATAAAAACTATGTTTTAACCCTTTTAATCCTACTAACAGTATAATATCACAAGTGATAAATAACATTGATTACATGTTAAGTATATCAAAAATAATCACAATTAGTGTCACATTATATGCTTTTATCACATGTGAATATTATTATATGTGAAATACCATAACTAATGGTCCACATTATATTATTATCACATTAGATTTTATTATATATTTATTTATCTACCGGATACTACAATGTCAGGGGTAATAATTGTTTAAGCTACGAGTGAATCTTAGTTTATAAAGGTATTGGTATAGGTTTTAGTGGATTAGGGTTCTCGGTTTGTAATATAGTTTATGGTTAGGGGTTTAATGTTTAGGTACCAAATTTTAAAAGTTTATGTATAAATATCACTTGTGATAATACACCTATGTTAGAGGTTTAGTTTTTTGGTATAAGAGTAGTCGTCAAGGTTTTAATATTTTTGGTATAGATTTTAAAGCTTAGAATATACCACTTGTATATTATACCTAGTGTTATTGATTAGGTTTTTTGCATAGGGTTTCGTGTTAGGGGTTTAGGTTTAGGTATAAAGATTAGTGGTTAGGGAGGATTGGAAGGTTTTTGGGCACAGGTTTAGTGTTAGAGGTTAGGTTTTGGTAAAAGGTTTTAGTGTTTAGGAGGTTTGGGATTTGGGGTATATGTTTAATTGTTAGGGGTTAGGGATTTGGTAGATGGTTTAGTGGTTGAGGTGTTTAAGGGTTTATGGAATATGGGTAAAAGTGGTTAAGGCTAAGGGGTTTTGTGATATAAAGAGAGGTGGTAAGGTTGGTAGGGGGGTTTAGGATTTTTTAGATATTTTTTAAATTTTATATATAAATCACCTTGTGAATTAATAGCAATGTGGTATTTGGGGTTTAGGGTTTTGATAGAAGGTTTAGTGATTATGGGGTTTAGGGTTTTTGTATATGATTTATTGTTTAGGGGTTTTAGGATATATGTTATAGATTTTTAAAGTTTATGTATAAATCCCTTTGTGATATATACCTAGTAATTAGAGGTTTAAGTTTTTATTATAGGAGTTTAGTGGTTTAGGGTTTAGGTTCGTGGTATATATTTTAAGTTTATGTATATATCACTGTGTATAAATTATCTAGAGAGATGGAGGAATTGGGATTTAAGGGGACGTTGTTGGGGTATAATGGTATGATTGTTAGGGTAGGTTAAGGAGTGATTTTGGTATAGGGGGATTTTATAGGTGTGTAATGTTTATTAGCCTTGGTGAGGGGTATTAGGTACCGCTTGGTGGAGTAGAGGTTGATCGTGTATCAGCGTCGAGAACGTGAAATCATCTTATTAGATTAGGTATATAGTGGTGGATTGATATACCGTAGTGTTTTGGGGGGGTTTAAGGTTTTTGAGGGGGGGGGGGACATTTAGTGGTTAGGGGTTTTAGAGTTATTGTATATATTCTAAAGTTTAATGTTATATATTATTTGTGATATTATAAACCTGTAGTTAGTGGTTTAAGGTTTTTTGCTATAAGGTTTAGTGGTTAAGGGTTTAAGTTTTTTTTGGCATATATTTTAAAGTTATGTATATAACACTTGTAATATTCGAGCGAGAGCGGCTAAAGGTAGGGGTTCATGATTTGGTATATGGCTTAATAGTTTAGGGGTTTGAGGGTTTTTGGAGTATAGTGTTTAGTGGTTTATGGAGGGGTTTAGTTTTTTTTGTATAAGGGTTTAAACGGTTAGTTGGTTTAGGTTGTTGGTATATATTTAGTGTATAGCGGTTTAAGGGTTTTTGGTATAAAGTGTTGTGGTGTAGGGACTAGCGTTTTTTGGTCTCTAAAAGGTTTTTAAAGTTTATGTATATACCCCGTGTGTGATTATACCTAGTGGTTAAGGTTTAGGGTTTTATGTATAAAGGTCTAGGTCTTTTGGTATATATATTAAAGTTTAAGTATATATCACCTTGTGATATAAACCTAGTAGTTAGTGTTTAGCGTTTTTGTATAGGTTTAGTGTTAGGGTTTTAGAGTTTTCGTATAATTATTAAAGTTTATGTATATATCATTTGTGATATTATAGTAGTGGTTAAGGGTTTAGATTTTTAGTATAAAGGTTTAGTATTTATAGGTTAGAGTTTTTGATATAGGATTTTTAAAGTTTAACACTATAATCACCTTTGAAATTATACCTAGAGTTAGGGTTTAGGGTTTTGGTATAGGTTTAGTGGTTAGTTGGGGGGTTTGAGAGTTTTTGTTATAGATTTTAAGGTTTATGTATATACCACTGCAGATATTATGCCTATGTTATGGGGTTTAGGATTTTTGGTATAAGTTTAGTAGGGGGGGGGGGGGGGTTTTGAGGTTTAATGTTAAGGGTTTATTAAGGTTTTTGGCATATTAACAGTGATAATAACTATAAAACGAAGAAACCATTTGAAAAACGACAAAAAACGTGCAGAAACGATACGAAAATACAAAAATGTGCGAAAACGGACAAAAACCGACGAAAACGTAAGAAAACAGACTGAAACATATGAAAACGCATGGATACGTCTGAAAACGACCGAAAACATATGAAAACGGACTATGAAAACAGATGATAACGTGCGAAAACAAAAAAAAACGTGCGAAAACGAATGAAAACGTGTGAAACAGACGAAAACGTACAAAAACAGACGAAAACGTGCGAAATCGAAGACAACGTGCAAAAAAGACGAAACGGCGAAAAGGCGAAAGCGAAGAAATCGGCAAAGCGTACGAAAACGGACTAGCTGCGAACACACGCTGACGAAAACAACAGCGATAAGCTGACGAAAAACGCGCGAGATCTTTACGAAAACACCGAGAGCGACATAACGGCTGAGAGCGCAAAACGTGCGTTAAGCTGACGAAAACGCGCGAAAGCTGACGAAAACGCGGCACACACTGTCAAAAAACGCGGGAAAGCCTACGAAAATGCGCGAATGCGAACGAAAGCGTGCGAAAACATAAGAAAACGTGCGAAAACGTGCGAAATCAGACGAAAACGTGCAAAATCGGACGAAAATGTATAAAAATGTAAAAAAACGTGCAAAAACGTAAGAAAATGTCAAAAACGTAAAAAACAGACAAAAACGTAAAAAACGAAGGAAACGTAAAAAAAGATGAAAAATGAAAAAAAAAGACGAAAACGTAAAATAACTGACGAAAACGTTAAAAAACGGATGTAAACGTAAAAAAACAGACGAAAACGTAAAAAAACAGACAAAACGTAAAATAACTAACGAAAACGTTAAAAAACGGATGAAAACGTAAAAAATAGACGGAAACGTAAAAAAACAAACGAAAACGTAAAAAAAAGGCGAAAACGTAAAAAAGGCGAAAATGTAAAAAAACAGACGAAAATGTAAAAAATTAGACGAACACGTAAAAAACTGATAAAAACGTAAAAAACTAACGAAAACGTTAAAAAATGAACGAAACGTAAAAAAAAACTAACAAAAACATAAAAAAACGGATGAAACGTAAAAAAAGACGAAAACGTAAAATAACTGACGAAAACTCAAGGCAAAAAAGAACATACCCGAACCTAGCCCTATTTAGAACTCAAGTTATTCGGGAAGTTATTCGGGTTAACCTGAATTGACCCGAATAAGATTATTGACCTGAGTTACCTGACCTTAATAAGCGTATTCGGGTTCGGGTCGGGTCGGCTTTGACACCCCTAGTCAAACCCTTAGTCATAAACCGAGTGACCCGACCCTAATAGGAAAATTAAAAATTGATGTAAAATTTGAAAATTTATGTCTTATTTCAAACATATGTAACATTTCATTTTAACTATATAGTAACCGCCCTCCAATAATGACATCTTTTATTGAAAGTGTTTATAAGAAAAGCTCAATAAACTTGTACCACCAATTTAATGCTAAAATGTGAAAAATAAAAGGGCTAATCATTTACACTATTAATAATTTCGACTTTCTATTTTTGAAAAACACATCTCTGCTGCTCTATAAAGTATTTGATACATACTAAATAAGAAATATTTAAAATAAAAAAACATTTACTCGTCACAAAAATAATCACTGGGGTACCCACCATCGCATTGCACGAATACCCTGCTAGTGTCGAATATATCAGCCATCAGGTTTCGTAAATGCTCGATTTCCCCATCATGTGTGTCGATTACATAGATCTTTATACGGATTGAAACAAGCACTTCGTGCTTGGTTTCAACGTTTTGCAGGTTATGCGTACAGGGTTGGTTTCCCGTCGAGTCGTTGTGACTCGTCCTTATTCATATATCAACATGGTTATGAGGTTTCATATTTACTACGTATTAATTTATGTTGATGATATTGTACTGACGGCATCTTCTACGGATTTACTTCAACGTATTATCTTCTCTCTTCATTAGGAGTTTGATATGACTGGTTTGGGGGCTCTTAATTACTTCTTGGGGATCTCTGTTACGCGTGACTCTACAGGCATGTTTCTGTCTCAAAAGAAATATGCTTTGAAGCTTTTGCAGAGGGCTCATATGGCTAATTGTAATCCAACTCAGACGCCGGTTGGCACGGAATTCAAACATGGTTCTGACGGGGATCCTATTTCTGACCCTACTCTCTATCGCAGTCTTGGAGGTGGTTTGCAGTACCTTACATTTCTCGTTCATATATCTCTTATGCAGTGCAACAGGTTTGCCTTCATATGCATGATCCTCGAGAGCCTCATTTAGAAGCTCTTAAAAGAGTTATTCGATATGTACGTGGTACGTTAGACTTTAGGCTCTAACTTTATGCATCCATTACAGGTTCTCTTGTTGCATATATCGATGTTGATTCGGCTGGACTATCAGGCGGTCTACATCTGGTTATTGTGTTTTTCTGGGAGATAATCTACTCTCATGGTCAGACAAACGGCAACATACTCTCTCTAGATCGAGTGCTGAAGCTGAGTATAGAGGTGTTGCTAATGTTGTTCACAACCCCTCAAAATATAAAATATCAGAGTATAATGGCAACCGAAGGCGTGTGACTTCATGAATATCATACTTCTAAGCAATACAGAACGACCTCTATATGAGACGTTTAAGAAAATTGATCACTTGTATTAGGAAATAATAAATTGTTTAAACATTCTGCGGAAGCATAAAAATAGACAATACGACATCGTTTTTAAATAGTACAAATGATCTTTAGATAACTGGAAATGACTGCAATGCATGAGACTTCATATAGCATCTTCGTTCTTAATACCTGAGAAAAACATTGCTAAAGTGTCAACATAAAGTTGGTGAGTTCATAGGTTTGGTTTAAGCAGAAATGTTTAATGTTTATGAACCACAAGATTTTATTCACATATGACAATATAACAGATACAAAGTCATATAAATTGCATTACTATCGTCTAAGCTCATGACACCGAAGCGTTAACATATACCAACAATAATGAATGCCCTTGCAGGTGTCTAACCCGGGACACCCGTAATCTGACTCAAATGAAACTGTATTCGCTTGACTAATGTCAGTCCAAGTCGAACAGGGACGTCAATCCCGATAGATCTATCCATAACATTCGCGCTTACAAGTAATTAACGGTTCATGATAAATCGGGCAAATAACAACTTGGGTTAAATCGGGACTTAGGACCATCAGTAATGTATATATTGTACTTGTGTTTCACATGTTTTTAAAATAAGCAATGTTCCACCCCCGAAAACAATTAGAGTTAAAGGGGCTATGGAAACTCACCTTGTCAATTAGTCGCCTTGAATGGGGAAATTGGATCTATACACGTCAAATTGTGACTCGGTCAAACACCTAAATAATTACGATAAATCTGAGTGTACATTCTAATAACTCAATATATGAATTATCCAACTTATTCGTCCAATAATAAAATATCGCTTTATGTTCTCATATCGTTGATTAGACCGTTGGCTCTAGGGATGATACACGACTACGCACATATAAGTATTTATACTTAATTTGATGAAATTATGTGCTATAACTTATAATCACATGGTCACATTGTTAAAATAATACAATTTATGTTTTAAAAAAATATAACTTTTATTTACCAATTATTGAGTTTATATATATATATTTATCTTGCTTATTTACCTACTTTAGTCGTCACTTAAATCTCGTCTAAATATCCATTTTATGTAAAAATTATTTACTTGTATTTAATATTCTTACGTTTCAACGTTTACAATTTAAATCATATGGCTTTTTAAAATCATGTTTTGAACTCGAATAGACTTTAGTTTATTTTTTAGTGTCAACTAGATTATATAATACGAAACAAGTTTATTTTACTCTTTTAAAAGTTCGGTTTTATCGTAACTAATTCTAAGCCATTAAAAGTAATATACCATTTCTAGTGTCAATTATATAGTTGTGGAAATGCATTCTACTCTACACGCATGAATTATATATACTATACGTAAGGTCTACTATCCATTTGCAAAAGGAGGAACAAGTTAAAACATGACATACCATGTCATACCCTACTAGTATGACACATCCAGGAAGAGCATGCATGCAAATTTTATGTCACCATGCTTTCCTTTCTTTCACATGTTGGCTACTAATTATATGTACCAAAGTTTTGTTATTTTATGTAGCTATAAATAAGTTGGTTGTTCATTTACCTAGCTTGCTATTCTCATGCACAAGTATCACCAAATAGGAAAGGGTTTGCCATCACTTCGACAAGGGTGTCCAGTCCTTTGGTTCAAACCATGAGGTGCGTCGGGGTCAAGTGCAGCCACACCAAGGAGGGTGCGTTGGCTGCCCAACATGGTTCGTCCGGTTGGTTTCAAAGTGCCCAAAAGAGTGCGTTTGTCGCATGGCAGCAGCCCGCTAGTACGAGACCACTAGGGCCACGCCACTCGTCACCGTGCAGCAGCAACAGTGGCAGCATGCCCACTGTCGCACGCTTGCGCAAGCAGCGGCAACAGTGGCAGCAGCCGACTGTGCATGCTAGCATGCATGGCGACGTGGCTCGAATGTCCAACAGGCGTCGGGGAGTAGATTGCAAACCACGAGGCAGCGCCTTTTGCTCACGTTGGTGCAAGTCAACTGGCGATGCACGACCACGGACAGGCAGCACGCCCCCTACGTACGCACATTACTTAGGTGGTCGAGTTATGGTTTGGTCATGGTCACAACATAAATATTCAACACGTAAGTCTTAGTTCTACTCGCTACTAGTGCCAACGTTTTATAATCACGAAACAAGTGTCAAGTTTTACTCGTCTAAAGTGGTCGTATAGTTCTTGTTTGATCTAGTTTTAAGTCCATCGTTTACGTATCAAACTTCATGCATAGCATGGGGGAACAAAAGTTTTCGACATGCATAACGTTTTACAAGGACCATGCCTGGGTTGCACCATGCATGTCGTGTGTTACAACAAAGTGAAAGTCGTATATGATAAATATGAAGCTACAAGAATGACTTACGAAGGTCCAAGTTTTGCTAGACAATGCGGAAAGATGATGGTAGTAAGGAAGCTCGAACCAACCCTTGGTTAATACTACCCTTTAAACCCAACGTTCACTAGCTAAAACTCTACTCGAACCTTACTTCTCTTTTGATCTTGTACGTGAGAGGTCTACTAGAAGGGAAGAGAATTAGGTGTCTATTTATATCACAAGATCCGTCGCAATTTTACTGAAAACTTTCAAACTTCTCGTGAATGTTTATTATTCACTCACTATTGAGCATAGTTGTATAGTATAACTATTGATAGCGAATCTCCCTATTTGTGAAATGAAGTTTGCAGGAGAAGAGAATTTGACATGTGAAGACTTTGAAAGAACATAATGTGTAGGACATTAGGTGTAAGGAATATAATGATAATGTTTGTTTGCCTATTTTGAATTTCTCCACTGATTGTCGTAGATACACATTCATGTATTAAAGTTTTGAGGTGAATGAAATGTCAAGGTACAATATTTATTTAGGAGAATTTAAATATTGTCATATGTATGGTTTTTTTTCATTGAAGTATGGACGGGTTCATAGAATAATATTGGTGTGTGACTTTGTTTCACAGGGCGTGAAAAATATGATTTTATTGCTACGCGTTTTCTAAAATACCCTTAGAATCCGAAGCAAAATGATGATTTATCCAAAAACCTCTATTAAAACTCACATAGCGTAAAAATATTGTAATGTCGCTTGTGAAGGATAACTTTTTATTGGAAAGTAATGGCAAATTTGCAAATGCTCGTGGTACATACTCTTACATAAAAGGAAAAGGAGTTCTAAATTTTTCCGAGGTGCTACATCCGCCCATGTTATGCGATTTCGTCCCAAAATCGAGACGTTTTAGTAGATCGCGGGTGATCGTGAAATAGTGAGGGTATTTTCTCCCTGAACTGGTCTTTTCAGCGTTCCCAAGTGTACTCCGGGCCTCTACGTGTATTCCAACGGACTTTAATGATAGGTATACGGCTTCGCTTGAGTTGCTTGACCTCTCGGTCCATAATTTCTACGGGTTCTTCAACGAAATTGAGTTTGTCGTCGAGTTGGATTTCTTCCAGAGGAATAACGAGTGTGTCATCGGACAAACATTTCTTTAAGTTGCAGACGTGGAACACATTGTGTACCCGACTAAGTTCTTGAGGCAATTCCAAACGGTAGGCTACTGGACCAATCCTTTCTAGGATTTGGAAGGGTCCAATATAACGAGGGTTTAGCTTTCCACGCTTCCCGAATCGGATCACACCCTTCCATGGTGCGACTTTAAGCATAACCTTATCTCCCACTTCAAACTCAAGAGGTCTATGCCTCTTGTCGGCATAACTCTTTTGTCGGTCACGTGCAGCTTGCATGCGATCCCTAATCTTGAAAATCTTCTCCGTAGTCTCGTGAATAATCTCTGGTCCGGTGAGTTGTGCTTCTCCAACTTCAGTCCAACAAACAGGTGAACGACACTTCCTACCGTAGAGTGCTTCGTATGGTGCAGCCTTAATGCTCGTGTGATAACTATTATTGTACGAGAATTCCACTAAGGGCAGATGTCTATCCCAACCATTCCCGAAGTCAATCACGCAAGCTCTTAGCATGTCCTCTAATGTTTGAATGGTCCTCTCACTCTGACCATCGGTCTGAGGATGATAAGCAGTGCTCAGGTTCAACTGCGTACCCAATGCTTTATGCAAAGATTGCCAAACTCTCGAAGTGAAATGGCTATCACGATCGGAGATGATTGACACCGGTATACCATGTCTTGCTACTATCTCCTTCATGTACAGCCTCGTCAATTTTTCTGTCGAATCCGTCTCCTTCATTGGCAAAAAGTGAGCAGACTTGGTAAGACGATCAACAATGACCCAAATCGAATCGAATCCTGCTGCCATTTTGGGTAGCTTGGTGATGAAATCCATTGTTATCTTCTCCCACTTCCATTCTGGTATATCGGGTTGGACCAATAAACCAGAGGGCCTCTGATGTTCAGCCTTGACCTTGGCACAAGTCAGGCATTTGCTGACATATGTGGCGATGTCAGCCTTCATGTTTGGCCACCAATATAACATTTTCATGTCATGGTACATCTTGTCGGCTCCTGGATGAATAGAATACTTTGACTTATGCGACTCGTGCATAATCAAAGATCTCGTGTCACCGTAACATGGTAACCAAATCCTATTATCCAAACATAATGTTCCATCGGCGCGGGCTTTTAACTTCTTTAGCATGCCACTGATATCTTCTGCTTCAATGTTTTAGATCTTGACTGCTTTCCTCTGAGCCTCAAGGATTCGTGACGGAAGGTCCAAGCCAATGGTCATAACCAAGGCTCTTAAAAGCAATGGTTCGATTCTTTCCTTTCGACTCAACGCATCTGCTACTACATTTGCTTTCCCCAAGTGAT
>BQNB010135152.1:0-16032 GCA_026074375.1 Tanacetum coccineum | reverse complement strand
CCGTGCCTCGTGGTCCGACAAACTAGATGACGCTTTATGGGCCTTTCGTACCGCTTTTAAGACACCGATTGGTTGTACGCCTTACAAGTTAGTGTACAGAAATTCTTGCCATTTACCTATTGAGTTAGAGCATAAAGCTTATTGGGCTTTGAAACATGCTAATTTCGATCTTCAAACCGCGGGTGATCACCGAAAGCTTTAACATACTGAACTTAATGAGATTCGTGATCAAGCTTACGAGAATTCTTTGATATATAAAGAGAGGATGAAGAAGATTCACGACTCTAAGATCAAAAACCGCATTTTCAATGTTGGTGATCGAGTTTTACTCTTCAACTCTCATTTAAAGATATTCTCGAAAAAGCTTAAAACTCGTTGGTCAGGACCTTTCACCATCACTAAAGTTTTGCCATACGGAACCATCGAGTTATCTCAACCCCATGGTCCAAACTTTAAGGTGAATGGTCATCGTGTGAAGCATTACTTCGGAGGGGACTTACCACCCAAGGTAGTCTAGGATCTCCAAACTTTCTCCAAGGACGAATGAATTTGGGGATCGAGTCAATCTATGTGACTCGGTTACCAAAAACAAAACGCTTCGTAGGAGGCACCCCATGCTTATCCTTCTATCTTCTTTCTTATTTCTAATATGATATGGCTTGTACTTTTCCGATTCTTGTTGTTTGTGCTTGTGATTGTTTGTAGGATGAACCCAAATTTTTTAAAGACTCTCGTGTTCAGTGTTTTGTCCTGGTCTACTCGAGCTTCCTAGCCTTTGCTTGCCATTAGTATGGGGAAATTCGATATCCTAGATTATTATCGACTAACATTTATCTTTTAACATACTTGATAAACGGCTTGAGATTTTTGTGATACTCTCTTCATGCTTGGGTTATGCATTCGACTTTTTGAATTTTAGTATGGGGTTTTGAGCTTTAGGCTAGGAAACATTGATGACAATGTTTAATTTTAGTATGGGGTAGTATATCTTCGATATGATCTGACCTACCTTTGCCCGTTGTTCTCACGTACCCCGTTTTCCCACAAAATTTTTAAAAAATTTTCCAAAATAAAATAAGTGTTTTGTCACAATTTTGACTTTCTTACTGGGTAGAATAAGAATAAATTTTGACCCGATCGAGCGTGTTGAGCTCTAGCTTCTTCCTTAAATTTTAGGCTAAGCGTTCGCGGAAATTCGCAAAGAACGAAAAATGATAAAGTTAAGTATGAGTGTGATGCTAAACAAGGATTATTTGGAAATCTTAAGAGCTCATGTATATATTTTGTGGCTTTTTCTCCCATAAGCTCTTAACCGGACTAATCATATGTGCTATTTTTGGAGATTAAACTTAAATCAACAATTTTTATGTAGTATAAAGCAAAAATTTTAGTCTTAGTTTAAACTTATACTTAAATTTTTCAAAAATAAGTTTTCTCTATATATATAAAAAAATAAAAAATTTATTAATTATGAAAAATGATGAAAAATGAAAAAAAAATATAATAAATATAAACTGTGGGCTGATAAAAGTTTGCTGCATCTTGCCGGCTCACAACCGATGTTGCAGCCTTCTAAAAGGTCGAGGGTAACAATTGCATAAATGTTTAATATTTAAGTGTGAATTAATAAATAGATCTCTTTTTGTTAAATTTAAATATGCTTTTGAACTTTGCTTATTTCATTTTAAGTTTTTAAAATAAGCTATGTATATACGGGAAACCTGAGAGTTTTTGAAACATAAGGTCCGTGAGTCCCGATACTAGTCTTTGTGGGGTGTCAAAAGCCTAGTCACTAATACTCATTAGGGGACTAATAATGAAGAATGAAAAAATGTCTAGACTGAGAACGGAGTCGTTTGACCAAAAACGTAGTCAAGACAAAAACCGTAACCTGAGCCTCGTCTTTAAAATCAAAAAGTTCAAAAATGGACCTACGAAAATTTTTGCATTTTTCCTACAAAATATATGAATAAAGAAAATTTTCTAAAAAAGAAATTTTTTTTTTGCTAATTTATATATTTTTTATGAATTTTTAAAACTTATAACGAAATTAAATTATAAAAAATACTAATATTTTTAAAAATTCATAAAAAACTTTACCTAAAATACTTTACACTTATTCTAACCTACGGGAAAATTAAGGAAAATCAATCTCGGCTTATAAATAAGCCTCGAGAATAAGCTGAAAACAGCTTAGGCTTATAAGGGGCCAAAAGTGGTTATATAATAAACCACTTGGGTCTTAACAGAGAAGTTTCCCAAAGGCGCAGTGGGTACACTTTGGTTTATAAAAGAGGTGTTCCGAGGTGAGGCCAGGTATTGAGTCTTGCTCACCCGGGTCACCCCTTGTCTCCTCTTTTTTTTTTATGAAAACTTTTTAAACAAAATTGTTAAGCTCATTGAGCTTAACATTTTTCATAACTACTAAGCTGAAAAAGGACTTTTAAAACAGACAGAAGCTTAAATAAGCTAAAAGGCAAAAATGGTTTTCTCTTTGACTCTTTGTACTAATAAGCTGAAATTTGAACAAGTAAGCTAAAAGGAAGTTATGATGTAAACTAAGCTAAATAAGCACTAATGGGTTAAAATCTATAACTAAATAAGCTGAAAAGGGGCTTAGACTTAGACAGAAAGCTTGAATAAGCTTGAGGGCTTAATGGCTAAATCTATTTGGCTGTTAACACAAAGTAAGCAAGCAAAGGCAAGAGTATGAGCAAGCACAGCTTAACACCATCATAAAGAACTACTAGGAGCACAAATAAGCAATTGGAATAAGCCCAATAAGCCAAAAATTAGCTTAAACACTC
This sequence comes from Tanacetum coccineum, assembly GCA_026074375.1. Classification (NCBI taxonomy): domain Eukaryota; kingdom Viridiplantae; phylum Streptophyta; class Magnoliopsida; order Asterales; family Asteraceae; genus Tanacetum; species Tanacetum coccineum. Next base: position 13,225 of record BQNB010135152.1, on the reverse strand, counting down.
AGCAGTACTAACTTAAGAGTTAGTACTGCTAGAGTAAATTTTAAGCCTAGGGACACACTTTTGGCCTTAAAATGAATAGCAAAACAAAAAGGGCTATTGAAGGTCTTGAAACAAAGGGGCTTAATAAAAGAGCTTATTGGGTTTCTAGAAAAGCCAAAAGCTAAGGCTGAGGCCCCCTAATAGGCTAGAACAGATGGCTTAAGCTAAGCCCTAGCACCTGGGCAAACTAAGCTAGTCAAAGGGGCTTATATTGAAAGATTAAAATTAAGCTGTCAAATTAGCTCAAACTGAATAACAAAGTTAAAAAAACAGATGATAGTATGGCTTAAAGTGAGCTTTTGCTCAAATTGTAAGATTCCTAAAAACAAAGAAAACATGCTGATTTTAGTCTTTGAAAAAGGGGTTTTTTCTTTTACTAAAATGATGACACCAATCTTGGCAGTTTTGACCTAGGCAGTCAAATGACTCAAAACACTTTTAACAACAAAGTTTTACACTACAAGGGACACACTTTTGAAACAAAACTTCAGGATTACAAGAGCTTATCAAATAAGCTCTTGTACATCTTTCAAAAACCAACAGACCTAAAGGATACTTATAAAAACTTGAAAAACAGTTTTTTTGACTAAAAAGACTTTGGAAAAACAGACTAAGAGGGCTTAATGACTTAAGCCAAGGTTAGCCTTATGACCCCAACCCATCACATTCCCTTTTTGACCCATTTTGGGCTTAACCCAAACACCCCTTTATATTTTAAAAACTGGATTTAACCTTTACAAAAGCTGAATTAAGCACTAAATTTTAAGAACAACTACTAAACCTGCAAGGTTAAGTACTAAATAGTGAAAAGCAAGAACAAATAAGCACTTTTAAAAGCTAATAAGCTAATAGTGAAAATAAGCTGAAAAATTAAAAAAAAGCATACCTGAACTCCTTGCTTAAAACAGGAGTGAAATCACCCTAAATAAGCTCTAATACCTACCCTTAGCTTATGAATAAGCTTAAACTAAGAAAACCCAATGAGCCATCCATTATTGCTCATTCATCCATAGCTTGATCAAACATTAACGTTTCTTTTAATTTTTCTTAAGGCTTGTATTCACAGTTTAAAACAACTTATAAAGTGCTTATATGTTAAGCTTAAAAGGTTGTTAAAGAAACTCAAGTAACTTAGACACAATGTAGGATTAAAGCTAAATTTTCATTAAAAAAGGAAAGTACAAGTACATAAAAGAAACTAAACTGAACTAAAACTTAACACACTAAAAAAAACTAACTCTAACTAGTTTGCCTCAATGGCTTACAACAGCTTAAATAGTAAAAACGAGCTAGGGTTTTGTCTCTTGTCTTCTTTCCTTGGTGTGCTTCTTTGTAGACACATAAACTGACTTGTGTGTTTGTTGTGAGAGTGTAGAAACTCAAAGCAATCCTGTCCATCCATTTATCTTGGTGCTCAAGGTCTTGACGCTAAACCCTTGATCGAATTGGTGGGTTTTTGGATTGCCAACATGGCATACCCATGTGGGGGGTGGGGTTTGTTATGGTGATGGTTTTGGACGTTTATGGGGAGGTCAATGAGGTTGACAAGGACAGGATGTGGGGTTTAGGATTTGGCGGGAAATGTGTAGAAGATATACAATGTTTTAAATCGTGGGGTGAAAGTTGGGGGTTTGAACACAATTAGTCCTCCTAGGTTGTATGTGTTTGTTGATCACTCGTCCTTGTGTTAATGATGTTTTGGCTGACTTGGCTGAAAACCCTTGAGGGTTATATTGATCATTGCACCCATGGCTTTTGAGTAATGGTTTTGGGACTTGGCAGAATTGTCCTTGTGTTAATACTTTGGGCATTTGCAGAATTGATCCTCACAAGTTTTTCTATATAACCTCATAGTATATAGTTAGGGACTTGGCAGAATTAGTCCCATAAACTTATTTTTTCTTTTACTTTTGGACTTTGGATTGTCGGGGTTGACTTTGGTTGACTTTTTGACACCTTGGGCTTTGTCTGGACTTTGTCTTTACGCTTTTCCATTACCGTGTGACGGTTTGACGTTTTGGCTCGTTTTTCATCCTTTGTCATTAGATATCCGTTTGCATAACACAATTAGCAATAAACAAGTATCTTTTTGGCATTTTAAGTCCGTTTTTGGTTATTATTAGTCGTTGTTTAAAGGTAAAGGTGTGTGTAATTAAATCATACCAAGTAGAGTATAAGTTTGATGATTAAAACATAGAATTGTTTTAATTTTTTATACACTAAATTCGATTTCTTTAAGGTTATTAAAGGTTAATTGTGGCTTTTTGCTTCCCATCTGCTTAATAAAAGTCTATATAATTGTTGAATATAAAAAAAAGTTTCTTTGGTTTTTGCGATTTCTTAGTTTAGATCACTTAGTAGTGATTCCTTTGGTGTAAGTAAGGTTACACATCGAGGTTTTGTTCAGTGTTGTGGAGGAAATAGAATCATGGTCCATGGTTCGGCTTCGCTTAACACGATGTGGCTGTTGTTTAAAGACCACATGACTTGTAATTGGCTATAATAATAATTTGATAAACCGAGCGAAATAAGACTTCTGGATCATGGTCGGCTCGCATACCGATGTGACAGTCGTTTAAAAGGGGAGGGGGGGGGTGGAGGTAATAATAATAATAATAAAAACTGTGGGCTGATAAAAGTTTTTACTGCTTTTGCCGGTTACGACGTTGTCGCGCAGTCTTCTTATAATAAGGAACATAGTAATAATAATCGAGACTGATAAAAGTTTGCTGCATCTTGCCGGCTCACAACCGATGTTGCAGCCTTCTAAAAGGTCGAGGAAATTTCGAGGTCGTAATTATGTTGCTGCATCTTGCGGCTACTACGATGTTGAGCCCCTCTTAAAGGACCGAGGTTTAATAATGTTGCTATAATAATAATAAGAAGAATAAAGCCAAATTTCAACTCCAGGGTTATCTAAATAAAGCCTCCATCTCTGGACTCGTAGTTGACGTTGTTTGCGAATGAAATCTAATAGGATAACCCCTAAATCATGTGGAAATTCGAATCTTAATGTGGACAGTTTTTCTCCATTATATCATCTCTTTAGAAGGATTTCAAACTATTAATAGTCTAAAACCGGGTTTACTTTATTAATAAGGAACATAATTTATTTGACACAATAATAATAATAAATTCTGTAGATGGAAATTAGGAATATAGGGAGAAAAGTAAGTACATATTAGCTTTCTATGAGTAGTGTTGAAAATATCTTGTATTTTACAATGATCTTGTTTTTAGTTGGCTTGGTGGGTGTTAACTGATATTTAGCGGTGATTTCGTTTTAAGCTTGGTTTGGAGCAAGTGAAAAGTCGAGGACGATGAATTTATCCTTTTTGGGGCATTCTCATATCGAAATGCATCTTGTTCTATGATCTCTAACGTTATGGAAATAACAAAAGTAAGAATATTCTAGTTAGTTGCTAAAAAAAAGTTTTGAAAAATGGGAAAATAGGGTGTTTTAAAACTTGTGATTTCTTAACTCTCCCCACAAAAGTCTATGCTACTTTTCAAAGATTTAGTTTGGGAAGGTTTTGAGGTATTCGGTTTTAGAGCATATAATATTGCGTGAGGACACGACAATCACTTAGTTTGGGGAATTTTGATATGTGATCAATCACATATCTTTTGTATGTTAAAAATGACCCTGAAATGATCAAATTGTGCAAATTATGCTTGTATATTTCTTGTTTTGTCATTTGTGATGTGTAGGTACGGATATAGCAAAAATCACAAGAAAACGGTCAAAACCGGGCAAAAACGAACACAGGAACGGATAGAGTGCAAAAGAACCGGAAGTTTTCTAGCAAAAAGTCAACAAAGTCAACCTTGGTCAACCCTTGGTCAACCCACAAAAATGCCAAAACCCTCAAAATACCCAAATGAGCCTTAATGTTAAACCAAATTCACAAAAAGTCCCAAAAACCCTAACACCGTTAGTCCTTTGTTAATAAAGAACTAACGGTCATTAACTCTTTTAGAACCAAATCCCTTAAAAACCATTACCGAGCCCACATAAACCTATCGCCCATTTCCTTTTTTTACCTGGGCCCAAGTCAAACAACCCATTCCCCGAGTCAAACACAAAGTGTATAATAATTGGGGGACGGGAAAAATAGTTTTTACTATTCATCGTCTCCCCCAATCAATTAATCACCAAATTAACCCTTGTTTAAGTATAATTAACCCTTCTAGATGATTATGACGCAAGCAATGATGAATTTGGATTGCCAGGTTGGCAATCCCAAGGCCAATCATTGGCTAATAGGACGTGTAAGGCTTTGGACGGCTATGATCAATAAGGAGAAGGGTAAATCATGATATTAGGGTTGAGATTAGAAGTAAGGGGAGCGTCTAAGGGCCTGGAAGCTTCACTCTTGGCCTCTAAAAGGAGCCTTTCACTCACAGTTTAATTATCTAGGAGTAGTATTAATGTAGTTTAGTATAGTTTTTTAAATAACTTGTAATTTTTGCAATTTAGCTTATTGTAATGTCTTAATTCAGTAATTGTAATCTCTTTTTCAAGCTTGTAATCAGTACTCTTTTATTATTGAAAGTGTGTTTTCATTTTAATGTGCAATTTATGTTTTACTTAATAAGCAATTTGGTTTAATAAGCTCTTAATTAATCAAATAGTTCCTAATAATCTGTCTTAATCTCTACATAAGCTAGCTACATTCTCATTTAAGCTCTTAAAGCTTAAATGAGCTTATTGTTACTTAAATCACCCTCAAATTACCACAGCTTATTAAGGAAGGGAAGCCAGTAATGGAAGGGCTTCCAGAACCGTACCAGCTTATCATTTGATTAGCTGGAGCTTGTTGATAGCTCAAAAGCGCATTTATAAGCCTTGTTTTGTGCAAAGGCAGTTGTAAGTCCTCTCTTTACGTTTTGAAGTTTAAAATTGCATTTTAGCTTATTACTATTTAATAATAGCTTATTTATATTTAGATTAGCTTATTTGATGATTAATATAGTTGTTTGATGCTCAATATGTTTGCTTGTTAGTTTAAAATCTCAGTTTGTACTTATTTATCTTTAAATAGTTAGAAACCAAAAATATTAGTGTAGCTTATAGCTTATTCCTCTGGCTTATTGTCTGCTTAGATTTGCTCAATAGGTTTGTTATAAGGTATTTGATATCTGGTATTTGCAACTTGTATCTTAAAATTCATTTTCATAAGCCAAAAATGAGGTTAAAGGATTTAAAGGGGTGTCTGGCTTATGGCATTACTAACTAAAGTTAGTACTGTCATAACTTTTATGGTCTTTTAAATCAATCTTAAACTTTAAATTTGAGTTTATGAAGCTAAATTTTATGGCCCTTGTAGGTTTAATTTGATAAGTGATCATGTTTTTGTAAACTGTTAGCAGTAGGTCATGCTCATAATCATTTCTAGCTTAAGTCTGTTCTAGTTAGATTCATTGCTCATTTTGCTTTAGCTTTAGTGTTTTAAAGTTATAGAATCAAGTACCTTAGGTCTGCATAAGTTAGTTCATAGTTTAGGCTACAAAAATTGTCAACTGCATCAACAGCATAAACAGACAAATAGCCATTTTTAAATTCAATTATCAGATGGTAATTCTTAGAGTTAGGATTTGAGATTTAGTTTGCAAGTAGATTATAAGCCATATTTTATAGGTTAGGACTTTATTTTTAGTAATAAGCTTATTAAAATATCTGTTTTTAAGCTACAAAACAGCATTTTGTCATTTCAGAAAGAAAGATTCACTTAGCCCCTACTGAGTGAATAAGCCATTTTCCTTCAACTTTTTCTTTAAGCATTCGATTTTCAAAATAATTTTTAAAAGTAGTTTTTAGTAGCCTTTAGGTCATAGTTTAAGCTAGTATAATTAAGAAAGTCATAAGGATCCATTTGCTTATCTTAAATTAAGCTCAAAAGTGCCATTAAGGCCTGTTTGGTTAGCAGTTTATATCAGAGTGCTTATTTGTGATTTTTAACTTATTGCCATAAGTTTTTATTTAGTTTCTGTCTTAACTAGCTTATTAGGTTAATATTAAGTTGTTTTTACCTTATTTAGTCCCGGATTCAGCTTATTTTAGCTTTTTATAGAAAAACCAAAAACATCAAAAACATCATAAGTAGCTTTTTCATTGTGCTTTTTCAGTGCTTATTTGATTTTCAAAATGTTTTTTGTTTATTGTTTCAAGTAGTTTATAGGCCAGGCTTTAAGTTGGTATAAGTTAGATTTTCATAAGGTTCTGTTTGCTTATTAAAAATTAAGCTCAAAAGTTGCTATATGCTTGTTTGGTAGACGTTCTCGTATTAAAAGTTTTATCATATAATGATGTTTCATATAAATGTTTCTTGGTAGTACAGTAACTTTTTATAAATTTATTTTAATAAACTCGGTATTACGTAAAACGTATATTTGTCGTTCTTATTCGTTATAAATCGGTTTTTTTTCGAGTTTCTTATCTTTTTGAATGTCATGAGGACATACTATTTTATATAAATATTCAAACCCACTGTTTGGAATCGAACCCAAAACAGTCCCTCTTATATGATTATGTGTTTATTTATATAACCTTTGTTTTTATTTACTTTTCAAATAGTTAAATAATACTAGTCTTACACAAGCCTTTATACCATCTGTTTTCATATTAGTATGTTCTATTAGGTCCATAGTTTGTTTAAGTGTTCCATATATATGTCGTTAACAATGCTTTAAATCACACTTTTTAAGTGCCCTTTATTATAGTTTTACTTATACTTTTTATACTTAACACTTGGTACAATACTTATAATCCTATTATAACATGATATTGACAACTTTATACATGTGTAAAGAGTCATAAAACTATGATACAAGTATAAGCTTATTTTCTATGATTAAAAAGTGTTCTAATGGTGATTTTGCTATATAAAACTAATATACACATTAAAAATTCTTAATTATGAAAAGATGGTTAGGGCTTTAGATAACCTTTTGTGATTGAGTGTTGAATGGAATTAAAATATCACACCCTTTGTGATTTAAATCCTAACTTGAAACAAATGATGAAAAACCCTTGTTTTCTAAGAAAGCTTAACTTTCTTTTTCTTTGCTGAACATTGTATGGATAACCAATCTTTAAACACCTTAAGGAATCTTAGATTTGTTGTAGGATATGTGTGTCATTGTTGTAAGTATAATTTTGTATGGATTTGTGTATGGTTTTGGTTTGGACTGTGGCTAGGAGGGAGTATATGAGAAGAGTTTGTGTTGTTTACTTTGAGACTTACGACATGTATATGTTCATTGTTAGTTTTTAGGATTATATAGTGAGGAGACTAGTCAAATGGGGACACTTAGTGGGTTTTAGGAAGTCTTTGGTCTTTGTCTCCTATGTGGGATGATCCATGAAATATGTGGAGTGTGCTAGCTAACATATCTAAGTAATAAATTCTTGATAAATTAAAAAGAGAAGAAATGAAGAATACTTGGCTTTGTGACAATATAAGTAAATGTAAGTGTAGTTTTATTTAGAATGTGTAAGTGTATACTTGAGAATTGTTATGTTTGGTTTATTTCTTTTATGTAAAATCGTCCCAGTGGTATAGGTGAGTAAAAGTTTATAAAAATGGGGTGTTTGTTGAAGCGTATATAAATTTTGGTGGTTCCGGTTATTCTAATGTATTTATCTGCGAAACATAAACGTTTTATCGTAACCAAATAAAAATTATTTTATAAAAAGTTGTTTATTACTTTGTAAAAATAATATATTTCTTGTTTGACGAAAACTTTAATTCGTTTGGTGTCCGTTTACATTAAATGTTGATTTTTAACTTACGCGATTTTTAATTTAACTTTTATAATTAAAAGTAAAACGCGTGCGAGAATAGACATCAATATGTGGATTAAATAGCGTGTAGTAAATGATTGGTAAATACTGAATTGTTACATAGTATAGCTTATTTTATGTAACTTCAGCTTATTGTTTTTCAATTTAAATGTAATTTTCTTCTATTAAGCTTGTAATCAGTTTTAAATATCAATTAAAAGTTTAGTTTTCATATTATTCTCTTGTTAATTCCTGTTTTTACTTAAATGCATAATGGTCTAAAAAGCTCTTTTATACTCTGTTAAAGCTAAATAAGCTGTCTAATTCACTCATAAGCTAGCTACACTCTCATTTAAGCTTTTAAAGCTTAAATGAGCTTATTGACATACAAATTCACCCTCAAAATTACCCCAGCTTAATATGGAAGGGGAAACCGACATGGAAGGGTTTCCAGGACTTCACTGCTTTATATGATAAGCTAGAGCATGTTGATAGGCCCACTAAGAGATTTTGATTAAGCCTGTTTCGAGCAAAAGCCCTCTTGTAAGTTTCTCAATTTCCTTTTGTTTGCTTAATTTTGATTTCAGCCTAATCATTTTTATTTCTTGCTTTTTGTTTAGATTGCTTATGATGCTTAATTAGTTATTAGATACATATTATGTTTGATTGTTAGTATTGACTTTAGTTTCTTATAAATAGTTATTTAATAAGTTTTTGAAAACAAAAATATTAGTTTAGTTTTAGCTTATTGTCTGGCTTTTTAGTTTGCTTAAATCTGCTCATTTGATTATCATCAGCTTATTACTATCTGGATTACTAGTTTGTGTATTGAACCTAAGATATAAGCTGAAAAATGTAATGTAGTTATTTAGGGTGTTTGGGTCAGGATAGTACTCTACTTGAAGTTAGTATGCAAGTTTCCTTTGGTCCTTTTATTTGGCGAATCAAATCTCTGTTAAGTTTATATTGAAAGTATTTAAGGTCACTATTAGGTGTAATTAGTTTTAAGCAAACTCATTTAGTAGTAACTAGAATCTGTTTGGGTTTAGTTCAGTTCCATAAGCAATTTAAGCTCAAGTTGGTTCTAGCTGAGTTATCGCTCATTGTGCATTTAGTTTATTGTTTTAATGTTTGTAGGAAACAAACGTTTTTTTAGCATTACACTTGTAGTTTTAAATTTTGGTCATTTACTTGCAAACTACATCAGCATAGGAATAGCAAAAGTAGCCTTTTTCAAGCTTATGTTTCAGAGGGTAAAAGTAGTTTTTAGGATTTGATTCTTATAGCACAAATAGATTTTAGGCCATTCTAGATAAATTAGTGCTTATTTTAGGTTTAAAGGCATTATTTGATCTACATGTTTTAGATTGCAATTGTGCTTTTTGTCTTTTTTTCACTTGCCAAAGTATAGGTAAAATGAATTACAGCTTTTCATTAAGCATTGCTTTTCAAATGAGTTCTTAAACTGGTTTCTAGTAGTTATAGGCCAGGCTTTTAAGTAGATATCTAGTTATATTTGCCATAATGATTAGTTTGCTTATTGCAAAATAAGCTCAAAGTTAGCCATTTGGCCTGTTTTGGTATGCAGTTTTCTTATAAGTGCTTATTTGAAATCCTTAGCTTATGGCTTGCTTATTTCTAGTTAAATTTAGCTTATTAGGTCAGTTTTAGTCTAATAATAGTTAGGATAGTCATAGCTTATTTTATTAAGTTTAAGCTTATTCCAAGCTTATTTTGTTCTTTGAGTTTTTATAAAGTTTAAAAAAGAATTAATATGTTATCTGTTTTAAGCTGATTTCTACCTTATTATTGACTTTTAAAAAAGTTGTTTTCACAAAAACAACTTATTGTTACCTGCTTAATAACTTTGCTTTTTAGGTTTTAGCAAAAATAAAAAAAAGGGAAAAAGGGAAATTGTAGGTGAGCAAGGCTCGAACCCACAACCTCAACCTTCCTCAACCTTTATAAATGACTCAACACACACACCTCTCACCAACGTGCCCTTGGGACTTTTACGTCCAAGTTTGCAAACACAATTGTTTTACCACCTTTTTTAGTTCTTTTTATCATAAGCACTTTGAGTGCTTATTTCCTTTTTCTTGGCTTATTATTTTCATCTTATTCGTAGGACTTATTTTTCATAAAATCCTTATAACTTTAGTGATTTTTAAGAATTTTCTTAGAATTTGTAGTCAAAGTTTTATATTTTTCGTGAATTAATTTTGTTAAAAACTTTAAAAAATCATAAAAAATAGAAAAATAATCAAAAAAATAATTTTCTTTTTTATAAAATTTTATTTTATCATATTCTAGGTTTAGGTTGAAATTTACTTCCGTAGGGTTAATATTTTGAAAGTTCATTTTTTTAAAGAACGGGATTCGATCCCCGTTCTCGTTTTCTTCGTTTTTAGCTTAAATTACTCTCGGTTTAGAATTTCCTTACCTTTTTACTTTTAAATAGTCATTTAGGATTAGAAAAAGTTTAGAAAAGTATTTAGGGTTTAATTTTAGTGTTCTAGCTTATTTGTCGTGTTTACTTTATTTCCCGTTATCGTTTTTTCGTAGTTAGATTTAATTGTGCCTTTATTTGCTCACTATTAGGATTTTAGAAACCAAATCATCTTCAAACCAATTCAAGTCATTGTCCAAATAACAAACGAGGTCTCAATTTTATAAGTCTTTGGGAAAACGACCCGGTAATCACTTACCGGTTAAACGTGTAGTATTTTTGTAAGATTTTTCCTACTACCTTTGTCCTCAAGGGTAGTTTTGGAATTTTCTTTACTTTATAGTATTATACGTATTAAAACTATACATCACTACTACAGAACATCAGCTCCTGAGTTAAAAGAGGAGAGGGCCATGTTACTAGAAGAATGGTTGAACATGGAGAGTGGTTTTGGTGAGTTGGGTGACATAGAATTGGTCCATGTTAAGCTGCCCAAGAAACTAAAGAAGAGAAGGCAGATAGAAATAGATGACGGTGCTGCTGGGTATGTTGAGAAACTTGTTATTATACATCTTTTCTGTCATATGATTTGTGCGCTTATCTGTTCTTGGCTCATTGCCTTGCTCAGCAAATATTTCTATTCTATGATTTTAGAATGTACATTAGAGTTAGCCAGGTGGTCAGGTTGGGTAACAGGTCAGAAAGGTCATTAGGTTGGGATGACCAGATAACACAAAATTCTCTTCCTTCAAAGTATCAATATTCTTAGACATTAAGTTTGCCAAAATGACTCAAATATGGTCCATATTTTCGTATTTCAAGTTTTCAACACTGATCTGATCTACCACCAAACGTGCCCCAGCTTTAAGCGAGCTCACCCTATGGACCTTTTTTCTTAATAAACCACGTAGGACATTTACGCATAAGAAATACACTTTGTGGTACTTCCAACGTGTTTCCTTTTTAGCTACTAATCATTCATAATCTGAGTTGTGCCACCTAGTTTTTTCTTATTTGGTTTAATATTAATGTAATTTCTTAAAAGCTTTTGAGTAGTAATTGTGAAAACAGATGTATATTAATTTATATCATTTGGAATTGTTTTTTGAAATCTCTGCATCTGCAAAGATGCTTTGGACTTTTACTTGCATCCTGTTTGATTTGCAAAGATCCGAGTGCTTACTAATTTCATATATTGCATGTGCGAGGAGAACATAGATTACCTCTTCCCAGAAGAAACACAAGCATCCAATTTGAAAATCTTGGAGCAAGCATGCAAATGGAAAAAGTAAAAGGTCTCTTATGATGATGAAGATGGCGACGACGATGATGAGGATGATGTTCTTATTAACATATATAGATAAATTCTTTAGTTGTTGTTGGTATATCAACTTTATATATCTCAATCATACATGTCACTACACCTTGATTATCAGATACTTTAACTTAGTTGCATCTCTCAATCATTATAGGTGTCCAAACTCCAAACTGCATAAGGCAAACTATTTTTGATGCTATAGGACTTGATTACAAGTCTGTTACGGTTATTGTTGATGCAACTACTGCCGCAACCCCTGATGTACATGCTGGTATGTTTGCTTTTCTTTATTACCAACAAGAATCTATTTTTTTTAAACGACAATAAAAATATGTAAATTAGCAAAGAGCTAGGAAAGTTTATACAAGGGAAGGTTAGAGCGTTACATTGGTTAAAAAGGCATTCTAACCAAATAAAAGATGCATTCCTAGGTCTTATCTTAAATGATGTAAAACCAACAAGAGTCTATTAACTGAACAAAAATGTCATAGTTATTTTGTTATGTTATGTTTATAGTTTTCAACAAGTTTTTGCTTTGATTATTTTTTGGAATAACTAAACCATAGATCAACCAGTAAGGTGGTTTTTTTATGACACAATGTCACCCTTGTTTGTTACAAGCTAATGCAGTTGATTTATTCTTGTAATGCACTAGCCAAAAAAATTACACAAGTCATGTATAAAAAACTTAGAAGAAGTGTTTCAAGCCAGCCTCTGTGTCCTATTATTCTTTAGTTCAAATAATTTGCATAGATTTTCTCCATATTAAGACACTAACTTTAATTATACAGGTCTCATTCTATAAGTTTTTCAAAGGCTTGTTGATGTTCAGAAAGGTGCACAAACAAGCCCTTCCAAAAAGAAAAAAAGATCAAAATTGTTTTGGTAAATTGCTTAAAAGCGATGAACTTTTTCAACAAATGCGCCTTACTTATGCTATCGGTGTGATGTCCTTTACCATATTTCACTTCACGAGTATTAACCAGGTTGGATTTGAAGCATAACGATTTATCTGGTTTAATCCAACCGGGTTTGTTACCTTCTTCCTTACATTACCTTTCACTTTCATGGAACCAGTTTGAAGGACCAGTCGAGTATGTGCTTCCTCAATTAACCCGGCTGAGCTACTTGGACTTGATTTTGAACCGGTTCACCGGTCCAATCTCAAGCTGTGTTTAATTTCCCTATAACCAACCGGTTCAGCACTTAAATGAAGTTTCAATCCAGACGGTTGATCTGAGTCATAACATGCTGTATCAGAAGTGTCCGCATTATTTTCTGACAGTTGAGAATCTGTACTTAAATAATAACCGGTTCACTGGTACGGTTCCTGCTGTTGGAAAATTTTAGTGAAAAAAAGTGTTTTCACTAATTTTGGACATAGATAATTATTAGTAAATATAATTATTAAGTTTAAGGCTCTATAACAAGCCATTATATGTCCAAAAATGAAGTTAGTGTGAATGAGATATCGAGTCTCAAAGAAGGGTAGTTGGAATGGAGAAAATTGGTTAAATTGAGTAATAACAACTAATTAATGTGTCTTTTACTGACAATTAAATTGGGTGTTATTATTTGCAAATTAATAAGTCATTGATTAACTATTGATTGATTTTAGATTAATGAGTCATTG
>BQNB010135151.1:0-18202 GCA_026074375.1 Tanacetum coccineum | reverse complement strand
TTTCTTAGGGCACTTCATCCTAAATGGCGCGCAAAGGTTACGGCTATCGAAGAATCAAAAGATTTAACATCTTTATCACTTGATGAACTTATTGGAAACTTAAAAGTTTATGAATTACTAATTAAGAAAGATTCTGAAATGGTCAAAGGCAAAAGAGAGCAAAATAGATCTCTTGCCTTGAAAGCCAAAAAGGAATCAAGTGATGAAGATAGTTTGACTTCCGATAGTGAAGACGAAGAATACGTCATGGCCGTGAGAGACTTCGATTTTTGAGTCATAGTGGTGCTTGAGGTGCTTGGTTGCTTAAAAATAGGTAAAATGAAGAAAAAGGTATCGGGTTTGGTTTATTTCGGGTTAGGGTTTAGGGTTTTGAAATGTGGATTAGGGTTATGATTAAGGGTAAATTAAGGTTTATGATTAGGTATAGGACTAAGATTAGAGCTTAGGATTAAGGTTTAGGGCTTTGTTTTAGGTTTAGGGTTTAGTTTTTAGTTAAAAGTGAAATTAGGGTTTAGGGTTTTGTTTTTAGGGTTTAAGGTTTTAGATTAGGGTTTAGGATGAATTAAGGTTTAGGTTTACGGTTTAAAAGTCATTCATTAAGTGCTTGTACCTTGTACTAAAGTGGTAGTAAGAAACCAAAGTGATCTAGGAGGTAAAATGACCTAGTTTGACTTTCTTGCATTATTGACTTGTACATTGTGTTTTAGAAAGCTGTAACTTGATTTAGGAGGGAAAAGATATTCAAATGTTGTGCATTAATACTTGTACACATGCTTTAAAGGCTTGGACATTCATTTTATATGTACTCATTACATACAATTAGGGTTTTGATATAAATGTTAACGTTTAATGCTTATTTTTGAAATAACGTTTTAAAAAGTACGTTAAATTGAAAATGTACTTAGTAAAAATGATATTAGGATATAGACTTGACATATTAGGATGTTTACATGATATAAACATAGATATAGATGGCATTGATAGAGGTTGCGTGAGCTCGTTTACTTTAGAGATGCAAGTTACGTTGCATAATGAGATAAAGCAAAAAATTTCCCTGTAAGAAGGTGATATATTTATAATAGATGGATATTACATTGCATCTAGTTTAATAGATGGAAAATTACATTGATGAAAATTGCAGGTTGTTATAGTCCCCCAACCTTATAGAAATCTCGTCCTGAGATTTAGTCGAATGATAGAGTGTAAAAGTTCTAAGATTCATTCATATGAGGGTAATATTGACAATGATTTCATGAAGTAAGGGATTTGTTTGTACAAATGTTGTATACTTAAGCCTACTAATTTATAATTTGTCACTTACAAAAAGTGGCATCCCGATCCTTGTAACTAAGAAATTATAAATTCATAGTTTGGTAATTTATAATTTCCTTATTCAAATGAAGAAGCGTCCTAATTCATTTCAATAAGACGATTATAAATCATCATACCTAAGCATAAAACATGATATCAAAATGGTAATGTGTAGAAGATGATATGATTTTTCAAAATCATAAGAAGCAACGGGAAGAATAATGAGACATTAATTATACAGATGCCCATATTATCAATCGAGGATCTTTGTTGTTCAAAGGTATGAGGGGAGTATTCAGAGTTGAATACTATAGAACTAATGGGATTGACAAACGATGTCAAGTTTTGATATCATCAGACATGAAGGTGTAACGGAATTACCACTTTATTATTTCATGGATAACTTTATCTTACATATCTTACATCATTAAAACTTTACGAGTGTTGACACTTATGCTACGTGTCTCGTGGTAGGATTCTAGATAAAAGTAATAAATGACAAGGATAGTAGCTTGGTATTTGGGGTTTTTAAACTTATGAAGTGGGTTTCAGAAGGTCCTTTATATATAACTGGTGGCGAACTTGAATATCCTCGAGAGTTGTTTCTAGGTTAGAAATCCTAAAGCAAGCAAAAGCAATCTTGTATCTTAGTAAGTAG
This sequence comes from Tanacetum coccineum, assembly GCA_026074375.1. Classification (NCBI taxonomy): domain Eukaryota; kingdom Viridiplantae; phylum Streptophyta; class Magnoliopsida; order Asterales; family Asteraceae; genus Tanacetum; species Tanacetum coccineum. The sequence continues at coordinate 16,233 of BQNB010135151.1, read as the reverse complement.
GCTCCCCCGTGGCCCTGTTGTTTGCTTTTGAGCATTGATTTGCATAATGCCCTTTCTCTCTACGGGCATTACAAGTTACGGATACTGGTTGTAGGTTGTTTCCAGTGGTTGGTCTTTTGTTTCTCTAGTTCCTGGTCAGATGACCTACCCTCTTGCAAGTCTGACACTTGACAGTGCAAGATCATATGTTATGTAGGGTGCATCTTTCACACAACGTACGATTTCCAGTATACCCATTGGTGGTAGCATACGTCCTGAAGGTTTCTTGCCTTCTATTCTGTTGATGGTGATCATGGTTATGGTTGTTATTGTTGCGGTTATCTTGGTAGTTGTTGTTATTGCGATTTTGGGGTAGTTGTTGTTTTTAGTGGTGTTTCTTCTATCATCAAACTTTCGTTTATGATCATTGGCTTCTTGCGCATGATTATATTTTATTACCTGCTCCATCAACCTATGGGTTATGGCAATGGCTTCCTCCAAAGTTTGAGGCTTCGAAGTAGTAACATTTCCTTCAATACTTATGGGTAAACCCTGATGAAGAATCCCATTAGTTTCTCAGAAATTTGGCACCATGTTTGGGCATAAAACTAACAATTCCTGGAATCTTCTAATGTAAGTCTTAAGATCATTTCCTTTCACAACCAAGTTGTAAAATTCATCTTCCATTTTCTTGACTTCAGTTCGAGGGAAATACTTATTGGTTAAGAGCCTTTTCAATTCGGTCTAGGTGATCCTGTTGGCTTGTTTTATCCCAATAGGTTGGGCATATGCATTCCACCAAGACAAGGCATCATCGGATAAAGTACCAATAACAAATGTTACTTTGTTTTCCTCGACACAGTTGCTATGAGAAAATACTAATTTAGTTCGTTCAAACCAACGAATGAGTCCGACAGCTCCTTTCGTACCATTAAAGTAGAAAGGTTGACAGCTTATGAACTCTTTATAGTTTCCTCTTTTTGCTACAGGAGTTTCTCTTGGTCCGGTGTTCCTATTGGGATTGTCAGCATTTGCTATAGTAGCAGCTTGTGCTTCCAGAGCAGCAGCAACACTATCAGCAACTAGTTGCCAGATGGCAGCCTGAGTCATAGCTGGTGCTGCGGATGTTGATGTTTTCTTGGGAGGCATCTATCAAGACAACACAGGATAAGAATCCATAAAATGATATAGTCATATCACAAGTTAAGGTATAATGTAAAGATTTGTGATCATTCTTTGGTAATATATTGCAGGATACAACAGAAATTTTGGAATTTAAGACCTCCAAACATAGGTACGGAGATAATGGAGTGAGTGATCCAATAGGAGGCTTAGTGTTTAAAGGTTTGAGAAAATCAGATGGTAAAAGAATCATAGTAATCTCGGATAAAGATATGAGTCATCATACTATATGATAGACAATCTCGACATATACAATTGGTATTATGAAACAACGAGGTATAATGGAATCATCACTTGTATAAATAACTTGTCTATATAGTTTACATAGCAAAATTTGACAGTATTATTATTTATATCATACATCTAGTGGTTGGATTCTAGAAAGCTGTAAACGACATAGATCTAATCTAGTGGTTCTCTTTCTTTATTCTTGTATTCTTGGATTTTGTTCAGAAGACACTTGATGACGAACCTGGATATCCTTAATGATTATTTCCAGAGATGAATACTTTCACAAACATCTGACTCATTAGGTTCCTCGGGGACTGGTTCACTTCTCAGTGGTCGTGGTATGATCCATAATGAGTTATCTAACTCTGCGAAGATAGACTTATTAAAGGGATAGTCTGGTGGTGGTGTGGTTGACCTAACTAGTGATGAAGATCCTACTAATGAAGATGGAGATATTGGAATGGGTGATTCAATAGGAGTCTCAGTGTCTTTCGGTGGTGGAATCTCTTCAGGAGGAAAGAAATCCCAAGAATCAAACATTGGTGATAGTGATAACACTAGAGATGGAGGCAAAACAACTGGGGGTGGAATAGTAATTTATTGTGGACTAATGGCATCATATGCTTGTATGACCTTCATATACGGATCATCATGTAAAGGTGAGAAGACTAGTCTGGCCAAAAGATACTTAGTTAAATCATTTGAAGAGTCAAGAGAAGTGTTTCCCGGTGTAGCTGGGAAATAGTCCGGAACAATTGTAGAGGAAAAAGCATCCTCAATATCAGAATCAGATGAGATGATAATAGGGTAGTTGGATGAAGACATAACTGCGTAACAACCTAGTATAAATAACATAAGTTATTTATATAATAGTATATTAGTTATGTATCTTTACAAATTATTCGGGAAATGCAGTGGCACGGGGGACTTTCTTGGCTAGAAGAAGAAAAGTAGTTATAGTTAAGGTTTTAACCTTGTTCTCTATAACCATGGCACTGATACCAATCTGTAACACCCCTATTTTGATAAATATAGCAGCGGAAGCTAATCTGGGGTATTACTTCAGAGTACAACAGTCATAATCATAGAAAACAACTCAAAAGAGACGTTTCTGGAAAATTTTGTTATCATTAATTTATTCATCAGAGTTTTACAAAAGGACAGGTCCTAAAACGACTCAAAAGATAACAGTTTAGCCATCTTCAAGTCCGTGTCACTCTGTGCTACAAGTTGCTCAAATACCTGAGATAAACATGCTAAAAAGTCAACATAAAGGTTGAGTGAAATTCATAAGTTTATGGTAAATAGTGTGAATACAAGTCATCATAGATAGTAGGTTACGTTGTTATACACCCATAAGTGTAATAATTGCAATGAGTAAAATTATTATGGAAAACAGTATTAATAGTATATTATTACGTCTAAGATCATGGCACACAAACTGACTTGTGTATATATCAATAATGATATATATAATGATAATGGCCCCCGATGTAGGTAATTGTCATATACCTATGAGATTCAAATATAGTGCGTTTGGTTACCTATCCGGCTAATACAAACGGGATTCATCAATCCCAATAGGCCTATCCACCATATTCGCGTTCACTCACAAGTGATTAATGGTCCATGATAGTGGGGTCTTTTGGCATAAAGGGACTTAGATCACAAGCAATAATATAATATGATAGCATACATTTAGAAAATACTTGTATTCATAGTTTATAGCATGTATCCCCCTCACGGGTTTATGAAAACGTTCAAGAGATTTAAAAGTGAGGCTATGAACTCACTTTAATAGTATAGGGAAATCTGGTTGATGGCAAAAGTATATCAAGTGAAAGTAACGGCTTCGCCACATAACCTGTGTAATATGTCAAGTCTTAGTTTGATTGGATACATTTTATTTCATAATGAAATATCACTTTGATTGGATTATTATGGAAATATTGTGTCACTGTTCGGGCCACTATAATTCAGAGGTCATGTAGTAAACGTTTGAGGAGCCAGGACACTTTAAATCGTAAATCCAGCAAACTCGTTAAAACGTATACCCAAATGAAACCCCTTACATGAAGCTCCCTAGTAATGTGATACATTATAGTTTTGAGTTTCTTCAAAAGCTAGAATAATTTATATATATATTTTTATAATTAATATAAAAATATAATATTTTATAAGTTTGCAAAATTAGCAATATATACCCTTGCTTTATAAACTTTTACAAGTTTAGTCCTTCATATGAAAAGTATATATATATATTAAACCTTGAACTTTAAAACTTGGCAAAATAGGTCCTTATAGTTATAACTTTAAGAAAATGACATTTTCAGCCCCTTTAGTTATAAATTTCAGAAAGTTACGATATATACCCCTATGCATGGAAACTTTTTCAAAATAATTCCAAAAAGCCATGCAAGGTTATTTTAAAATTCCAAATAATATTTGCAGGTTATAGCTTATTAGTATAAGCTAAAATAAGATGTTTTAACATAACAGAAGTTTAGAAAAAGGATTCGCTAGCTAGAAAATTAAAACGAGTCGTTTTTAGGGTTTTTACCAAAAACACATGGGTTTGAGGATTCAAAGGTTCTAACAAGAGTTCATATATGGTCTTAAGAGTATTATGAACATTATAATACAGAATATAAGCTTATGGGCCAATATCTTAGGCTTACTTGAGCTAAAATGGGTCAAAATGGGGTTTTCAGGTTCGTACGCCTAGTAACCACTTCAAGGCTTTGTTTTTCTTGATTCTTGGCTCCTATTCTAAGATTAGGGACTTCTCTTGATCTTTTATTGCTGCTATGGAAAGGCTAGAATTCCATTTTAGTGTATGAGATGAGTTTGAGGGATGAATGAATGTGTAGTGTATGTATGCGTATATATAGGGGTGAAAACACTTGGTGGCTAAGTTTTCTTGGCACCTAAGGGTTTGATAAGTGTCCTAGCTAGCTGAGGTGAGTAAGAGAGGCTATTAGGATAAGTATGGAAGGCTAGAACTAGCCATGAAGATGTGCAATGATGTTTTGGAGGCCACAACTATAAATGGAAACAAGGAGGTGACAAAGCTTTTCTTAGAGCTTAAGGGTGATGATAGAGGTGCTTGTAAGCTACTTGAGTGGCTGCTTGGTAAGTCATAGTGGTGCTTGTGGTGCTTGGTTACTTAAAAATGGGTAAAAATGAAGAAAAAGGGTGCTGGGTTTGATTTATTTCGGGTTAGGGTATATGGTTTTAAAATGTAGATTGGGGTTAGGATTAAAGGTAGATTAAGGTTTAGGATTAGTGTTAGGACTAAGATTAGGGCTTAGGATTAAGGTTTAGCCCTTAGTTTTAGGTTTAGGGTTTAATTTTTAGTTGAAAGTGAAATTAGGGTTTAGGGTTTTGTTTTTAGGGTTTGAGGTTTTAGGTTAGAGTTTATGATGAATTAGGGTTTAGGTTTATGGTTTAAAAGTCATGCATTAAGTTCTTGTACCTTGTACTAAATTGGTAGTAAGAAACCAAAGTGATTTAGGAGGTAAAACGATCTAGTTTGACTTTCTTGCATTATTGACTTATACATTATGTTTTAGAAAGTTGTAACTTGATTTAGGAGAGAAAACATATTTATATGTTGTGCATTGATACTTGTACACATGCTTTAAAGGCATGTACATTCATTTTATATGTACACATTACATATAATTAGGGTTTTGATATGAACGTTAACGTTTAATGCTTGTTTTTGAAATAACGTTTTGAAAAGTACGTTAAATGGAAAATGTACTTAGTAAAAATGATATTAGGATATAGACTTGATATATTAGGATGTTGACATGATATAAACATAGATATAGATGGCATTGATAGAGGTTGCGTGAGCTCGTTTACTTTAGAGATGCAAGTTACGTTGCATAATGAGATAAAGCAAAAAATTTCCTTGTTAGAAGGTGGTATATTTATAATAGATGGAAATTACATTGCATCTAGTTTAATAGATGGAAAATTACATTGATGAAAATTGCGGGTTGTTATATAGTACTGCTGAACAAATTACTACTGCTGGTGATACACTTAATACTGATAGTATTAATGTTAGTACTGCTGGACCTTCAAATGGTAGTGTTGTTGGTCCTTCTACAAGTACTACTGGGATATTCTTAAAGATGAGATGACAACTATTGCTGATACACTTGTGGCCATTAGGAGTGCAAGACCAAGGACAACCTCAGTAGTGATTTGTAATGTAAAAGAGGAACCAAGGAGAGCAACATGAGTACCAACAGTACAAAGCCAAGACAAAGGTAAATGCAAGATGGTGGAGCCTGAACCTGCTCCAACGAACCCTAGAAAAGCTCATATTCAGATAGATGAAGAGCTAGCTCAAAGGTTGTTTGAAGAAGAACAAGCACAGTTTGAGAGAGAGCAGAGGATTGCTAGGGAAAGAGTTGCAGAACAAGAGGCCAAGGATGCTGCATTGATTAAACAAATGGAAGATGTTCAAGCAAAGATAGATGCTGATGAGTTGCTAGCTGCAAGACTTCAAGAACAAGAAAGAGAACAATTTTCTATTGATGAACATGCTAGATTCTTGGTGGAAACCATTGTAGTAAGGAAGAAGTTCTTTGCAGCCTAGAGAGCAGCAGAGATTAGAAACATACCATAAACCAGAACTCAACTCAGAAACCAGATGATTACTTTTCTGAAACACATGGGCAAGTACACTTATAATCAGCTGAAGAGTAAGAGTTTTGAATAAATTCAGAAGTTATATAAGAAGGAACAACAATGGATTAATGATTTTGTTCCTATGAGTGATGATAGTAGAAAGAAAGATGATAGCAGTAGCAAGCAAGCAGAAAGTAGTAAGAAGAGACCAAAAGCAGAACATGATGAAGAGAGTGTGAAGAAACAGAAACTACAAGATGATGCTGAAAAGGAGGATCTTAGAGCTTGTTTAGATATAGTTCAAGCGGATGACATTGCTATTGATGTTGAATCCTTGGCTACTAAATATCCAATAGTTGATTGGAAGACACACATTTTAACTGAAAACATGATGTATTATCAAATCATCAGAGCATATGGAAGTTCTAATAATTACAAAATATTCTGTGAAATGCTTGATGAGTTTGACAGACAAGATGTGATGGATCTACATAGACTGGTAAAAGAAAGGTATGATACAACAAGTCCAGAAGGATATGACTTGTTGCTTTGGGGAGATCTGAAGACATTATTTGAGCCTTGATAGGAAGATGAAGTCTGGAGGAATCAACAAGGCTACAACTTGATAAGCTGGAGATTATTTGACTCATGTGGAGTTCATGTATTATTAATGGATAATGGAATTGCTATTCACATGACGATAGAAAAGAAATATCCTCTTACTCAAGAAATGCTTTCAAGGATGTTATATAGAAGACTAGAAGTTGATCATGAAAGTGAAATGGCATTTGAGCTTCTATGATTTACAAGATCACAACTTAAGAAGTAGAAGAGTGTTTGGATACATCCTCCTAGTGATCAAGATACTGATAATGAAGAAACTTGATGATTAACAAGATGAATATCAAGTTTAGGGGAGGATTGTTGAGAATTAGAGCCTTCTACGACTTAATGCTGTTGGTTCAAGTTTGTGCTGCTGTTGAAGATTAGAGAAAACTGTCTAAGTCATTAGTGCTGCTAGTGTAATAGTTAGTGCTGCCAGTACAAAGTTAGTACTGTCAGTTTATTAGAATTGTTAGTTATATAGTTAGTACTGTTAGTTATAATAGTTAGTACTGCTAAAGTGATATGCATGAGATATATTAGGAATAGATATGCATGATCACTTAACGCGTTTTTTAAGCCCATTAGGGTTTCCTTGGTGTATAAAAGGAATCCTACGGCATAGATATAGATATTAGTTTTCATCTTAGTATTCATAGTTTGCATAGCAATCATAGTTAGTATTTATAGCTTTTTTCTAACTCAAAACAGTATTCAATATATTGAAAGTTTAGTAAAGATCTTGTGTTACTATTTCATTGTTCTTCTTAGTATTGCAAACTAGATTCCGCATAGTTTGTGATATTCTCAATCTTAGTTTCTACTATAGTTGTCTTGGATCTATCTAATACAAATAAGCTTTAACAAGCTAATTAAGATCTGCCAAGAAGGGATCAACATCATCAAGACTTATTGGGAACTAGGACATGAGCACAAGTTTATAACAAAGATTATGCAAGAAGATAAAATCATAGTATAGTGTCAATTACAGAGTCAGATTACAAGAACCTTAACAAGAATGATATTGAGGATATGTATCTGCTAATTACTAACAGCAAGGTAGACGACTATGTTGAGACTGGTTTGTTGTGGTCATTGTCAGTCTTCATCAGGAGTATAGTAATCTAAGAAAGAGCACATGATTTCTAGCTAGGTGTAGAAAGCTATCAATAGAAGATCAATCTTACTGCACCAACAATTACTTTCCCAGGCATTGAGAAGTACAAGGTGTTCTCTATCATCTCTGGACCAGTGTATGGCATTGTATACAAGAACAACAAGAAGGAGAAGAGAGTGATGAGACATTAAGAAATTCATAAGTTTTGTGATGTTACATTAAAAAGAGTCTTGTAAGGGTTAAAGAGCTATAATAACGATGTAAAGCATGGGTATGTGACTCCAAGTCTCAGTAATGAAGATGTTGAGTACCTACAGCTGTTTAAGGAAGAGATTGAAGAACGATTGAAGCATCGCGATCAAATGAGATGTTGGGAAATGTACGTGAATGAAAGACCAATAGGATCAAGAAGGGAATACCCAGAATAATCAACCTTTAGGGGGAGATTGTTAGGATCATAAAAGTATCGATTATGATACTTTAAGTGGTTTTATCTATTATTAGTGTTTAGTCTTTATTTTATAAAGTAGAAAGTAGTTTGTAATAAGGATAAATATGCTAAAATTGAAAAATAGCATATTATCCAAAGACTAGGGACTAGAATTGTAAAATTAGGAAAATAAAGGAAGGAAAGCCAACCTCCCCCTCCTATAAATAGTTACCTAATCATCATTAGGTGGTTAAGGCTTATAACAAACTCATTTTCCCTCCCTTTTCTCGTTTGTTATAAAATTTAGAAATTGTGAAATACTTGCCTTCCTCTCTTAATTCTCTCTATTCTAAATCTTCCTAATCGTGTGATTCAAGCTAAACAAAACCTAAAATTGTTTTTAGGTAATGTCGGAAAGATATAAATGTAAAACTTGATAATAAATAATACCTACGCACAATGACACATCAAGTTTTTGGCACCGCTGCCAGGGAGTGAAGTTGTTAATTTTTATTTTTATCAATATTTTAGTTCTAACCTATTATGATCACATAAATGGACCCGAACAAAGAAGCTTCGGTCACTTGAAGATACAAGACAAAAGTCTAGCTCGTTTAAGCGTGTAATATTATGTAATCGGGCCATTAATGAAAAAGCCCATCAAAGCCCAAAGGCCTCATTGTAAGGCTATATAAAGCCATTTTTCCTTTCTTTTTTAGGTTAGTTCGGTCGAATTGAATAAGGCGAATCACACTTTTCTTAACCATTACAACGTATTCTGTTAACAGATCCATACGGCATATCAAATCCATTGAATATGATGACGTATCGATCAATTATACATCAACAGACTTTAAATTTTCGTAATCCGTTCCATACGTAGTTTTTCCTTTCAGTATTTTCTTTCCACTCGAGTCATATCTACTAATTGTTTATACCCCTGTTTCAGGTAGTGCATGGACAAGGAGTTCAACAAAGATCCACGTCCAAACCTTCAAAAACCCTGACAAACGTTTCGATCATCAAGGAAAGCCTCTCCAAGACACGGAGTCTGACTATTTGATTTCATCAGAATTTCCACTTTATTTCGATCTCGAAGATCAGTTTTTAGAAAAATAGGAAACAGAAGCAATGCGAAACCATGAGGAATAAAGACTAAGAACCCTAGATGGCTAAGGGATCGAGTATTGCTAGCTTAAAATCGATGATAAATAGGATCACTTTTAACTAAAAGGCTAATTTCTCAAGAAACTACGTGACAACAACTTTCCAGTGGGTCAAATCATGAAGATGCGAACCGATCATATTGAGAAAGTTCTTTAGATTGTTGAAGCTATTCTATATCCCACTAACATAACTGCAGACCAAGAAAGATACTTCGAGCTTTCCCCTGTGTCACTTACTGGAGCGTGAGTCGTTGGCTAAGAAATGAACCATCTAGTTTGATATTACTGGGAAGCCCTGACGAAGAAATATATGAGCAAATACTCTCCATCCTGCCCCGAAACTGCTAAAAATGGGAGAATCAAATAACTTTCAAGAAAGAACTGCTAAAACTCTTTATGAAGCCTGGAAAGATTTAAAAAACTATTGAAGAGATGGCCTCAACACTACTTAATAGATATGCAGGAGGTGATCTTGTTATACAAGGGATTGGAGGTACCTACTATAACAAATTACCCTTGGATTCAAAGGTGCCATACCAACTATGACAGCTCCAGTTATTCAGAAGAATAACTATCTAAGAGTTTGGCCGAACATTTCTCAAAAATGTCACATGGAAATTCTACTAGGACTAGATACTGAAACTTCTGACGGATTAGGTGCTACCAAGCTCATCTTAATAACCTTGTGAAGGGAAATCAAGAAAGTTAATGAAAAAAGTTGTAGCTACTCAAGTGGGTTGTGAACTATGCAAGGGATTCTCATTACATAAATATTGTTCACTCAAAGAAGAAACGATTTCACTTAAACAAATAGATGGTGATATAGCTATATAGATTATATATGTTATTAGTTATCGAAGTGCTATATTACTAGGGAATTTCATAATGAGGCTTCTTCGGATGGCGTATTGACGAGTTGTTGGATTTACGATTTAAAGTGTCCTAACTCCTCGTACGTCATGTCATGACCTCTTAAATTATGATAGCCCGAACGATAGTACGATGATAACTATATAGGATTATATACAGTTGTTGTTAGACAACGTACTTGAATACTGATTCGACCTATATTAACTAGGTTGCATTCGAGCGTTAGCGTGACGCGTTTTTACTTGGGATATTTTGTTATCAGTTTACTCACTCAAGGTGAGTTCATAGCCCCATGTTTTACAATTATTAAATTACAAGTTTTTGGGGTGAGAAACATATGCATGTTTTACAAATTGGACGCAAGTGTACATTTTATCATGATTACGTTTTGCCTAAGTAGCGATAACCCACTATGCCCATGAATCATGAACTGTCAATTACTGGAATGTGAGCGCGAATGATTATAGATAGATCTATTTGGGATTGACCTCCCCGTTCGGGTGACTAGCTATCACTGGAAACGAACGTATATCATGTCGGATACTGGATGTTACGGGTTGAACATCATCACGGGCAATGTAGGCAATATTTATATATTGTATTCAATTATGTCGAGCTTCGGTGTCATGAGCTTAGGTAAACGTAATTACATTTTGTGATGTCTGCATCTGTTGCATTATCACTGGGAAAGTCTTGCGGTCCTGCATATACATTTACATAAACCTATGAAATTCACCAACTTTATGTTGACGTTTTTAAATGCGATGTTTTACAGGAGGTCATTAAGCACGAGGTGCGAAGGATACATTGGTGGTTATATTATGAGGTCATGCATTAAAGATTTAGTCGCATTACATTTTGTGTATCTGTTATGGGCTGGAAATCTTTGTAATAATAACAAGTAAACAAGTAAAGCTTCGGGCTTTTGTAACACATACTTTATTAAATCCAATGTATCAGTTTTAAATGACTTTTTGGTCGTTCTTATATTATCTTGTGTTGTTGATCTGAGAAGTAACATGCCCCGGACCCTTATTCCGCTGCGACCCAATTTGGGGGTGTTACACGTTATATGGAGACTATATTGAGCTCATTGATCTAAATGAACCATTAGAGCTTAGAAGAAATCAAGTTGATGAACTAGAACCAACCATTGAGGAAGGTGAGGTTGTTGATGAACCTATGATGGATATAGTCAAAACTAGGTGTGATGATGAGATGATCGACAGATTAAATGAATACCCAGTTACTGTGACTTTGATAGGAAAATCCATATCGACTGTGCTTATAATCTGTAGTTTTCTTGCATGATAGGTTACGAATATATTAATGCTAATTTCTTCCCTTTCTTGTCTATTAATGTGATGTCTAAAAGGTTTTATAATTTAATAATGAAAGACAAGGTTGAATATAAAGGGAAAAACGTAGTTGGAGCTTTTATGAACGTACCTATTTTTGTTGGAAAATTTTCTATTGTGGCAGATTTTGCAGTTGTAGAAAACATGGATACCTACCGCGATGATGGAATGGGTGATATCATCGTTGGAAGACCGTTTTGTAGAAAAGCATGTGTCAAGACAAGACGGTTTGATGGAATGATCACCATTTATAAAGGGAACGATAGTGTAACTTACCAAATGGCATGATCACATTCAAGGTTCAAGCACCTAACTAATGCACAATGCAACAAGATGCAGCCATTGCTGAAGGTGAGTGCACAAGATGAGTTGAAAGGTATTTCACATCCATACCAAAAGCTTAAGGGATTCTATAAAGAAGTATTGAATTTGGGAGCGGAGTACATAAGGAACGAGAAGGTTGAAGAATGGCTCACACATGGATACGTGAACTATCATGAGATAGAATGAAGAGCTAAAGAAAAGTCTAACTTAAAGACTTCTCTATAAACAAAAGTGCTTACTGGGAGACAACCTGGAATGTATTTAATTATTCTTATCGAGTCTATCTTCCCAGATATCGATATGGCGTATCCAATCTTAATAAGATACGGCGTATTGACTGTCTAGATGTTATCCAGTCATTTACTTTTCTTCATTTTTAAACATTATTGTCATATTATCTATACGGCGTACCCATAACTATGATATGATGTATTTGGTAATCTGACCCATACCTTAGATACTTTTTACAAGTCATAATACGTTGTATCCTGGTTTTGGGATATGGCGTATCGACAGCCCTGTATAGTTTTTTTTTTATCTTCTAACCATAGAATACCAAAGATAGAATTGCATTAGTGTTTCCTATATCTTATAAAGGACATTACTGATCGAGAAAATGACTTTGGTGGAATATTTATATTCTAGAATTCTGTGTGTATAGTCATGCTGGTATCCAAACGCATTTACAACACCCAATCTTGCTCATAAACGCAACATGGAGGATCCGACCGAGCAAATCCCAGGGGAGTTTCTCATTCTAATTCTTTTAATTTCCTGTTTTTAATGTATTTTATACAACGAGGTCATTGTATATTTCAAGAGGGGGAGAAGAATTAGAACGCTTATTTGTCCTTATTTTTCACAATAAAATGCTTAAATTATGCCCAAATTTAAACTTTTTAAGCATACTTTTGTGAAATTATTAGTTACATAACCCGCACACATAACCGTTGTTAGATATTGTGAGAATTTAGCCTTATTCGTTTCCAAATGTTTACCCAAATTCCACAAAATTATAAGTGTTCCAGTGATGTTGTAGACTTTAGAACTTGGCTTGGGATATCTATTCGAGACCACAATAATAAATACTATTTTAAATAGATGGAGTGACAATTTCTAAACTAGTAAATTTCTAGGAATACACCCAAAAAGCCTATATGATGTGATAATAACTAACTATACTTGTTAGTTAACCCTCGTATAAACCCTTTTGTTTACTCTCATTTTTAGAGTAAGATACCCCTAGAGAAACCAGTTGAGCCATTCCATTCTTTTCTTACACCAAATATTTGTTTCGTTACACCTTTACACCTTAGCATACCCTATTAGATTAAGTCCTTGATGTGTCGTTAGGTAATTTATGTATCAAGTTTTACTATTTATTTTATGTTGACTATACCTAAAAACAACACTCTAACAGGTAGTGTACCCGATCAGATGTAGCTTCATTGGTAAGTAGGGTGTCGATCACTAAGAGCAAGAGCGTTAATTCTTAAGTCTACTAGTATTTTAGTTTTCTATGTTAGTTCTAATTTGTGTTATATTCTATGTTAAACCTAAGTTAATCCTAAACTAATGCAAAGGAGGGATTTCAGCCCGAGAGACTGCACAGTTTTGGGTATCTAACTTAAGGTTTTGATGACAAGTAAAGCAATAAACACACACAAGAAGATAAACAAACGATAGAGGAACGGTCAAGAACTAATGTAATGAAAACATATCAACCATGAATAATATGATAAAACACAGGTTTTGTTTATTAATGCAATGATTGTCTTATCTCAAAGTGGCATATCATTCCTAGATTTAGGCGGTACATCTTCCTAAAACCTAGACAAGCTAATTCTGTCAGAATTAAACGCATCCAAATAAAGCATCCTTTTGTTGATTATAATCTATCTTAGGAGTTAAGTAATGGTGATCTTACTAAACCCTAGTTCATCGAGACTTTACCTACTTACTACTTAACGACAACTTATATACTAGTAGTCCACTCTGTCCGATTCCTAACCAATGGAATCAAAATGTCATTTGTTGATCCTACGGTCACCTGCTAGTCCAACTTGTTCACTAAACCACTGGCAAGGATAGGTCATTTATTTGTGATCCTATGATTCTAAATATATAGGTTGCTATATGGAGAGCTATCCTGGACTCTTATCCTATGCCTACACAACACCAAACTTGTAGCGCATTAAATATGTAGGGCTAGACCCAGTTGAATGATAGGTCACATACATAAGCACGTAAACAAGTATAAATTGATAAACATAATCAACAACCAACGATAAACTAAGACAATCGTGATAAACAAACCAAACATTATACCTTCATAAACATGGTTGATACCTAAAGGTATCAACCGATAGTCATTGTAAAAATATACCCGGTTTCATATATGAATGATTAAAATAAAGAAACCTTAACCGAACGCGTATTGGGTTGTGCGAAGATTACAAGAGTTTTCCCATGATCTTGAGGCTCTTTTCTGACCTTCTATGCTCCTTTATTCGTCTTTTAGTCGACTTGGTAGTTTAGGGCTTCACTTGCATACCTAAAACTGAGTTTAGGGTGTTGTATTATAGAGTCTGGAAAAGGGTCAATACGCCGTATCAGGCGATGTGGGATACGTCGTATTGGGGGATTTCTTGTAGTAAGGACCACAGTTGATATCTTTTAGAATCTTCTAGTGTTTGACCTTCGATACGACGTATTAAGTCTTCAAGATATGGCGTATTGGCTCTTTAATCTTTCATGGTTATCTGTGAAATGTAGGCACGGATAGGTCGTATCTTCTTGATGGATAGGCGTATTGAGGTAAAAACCAGTTGGTTTTTCTTCGTTGACCAAAGTATTATATATGGCGTATCGTTGATGTGGATACAAAGTATTCTTCAAAGTCAGGCAATGGTCTTTTAATTCGTCAAAGTCTTGGATACGTCGTATAGGTCTACAATAATAATAATGCGCATTTGCTGTCAGATCATTAGATTTTCTCGAACTCTTCATTTAAGCTCCAAAATGCATTTCGTTTAGATAATCTTCACAAAGTACTCCATAATTACTGCAAATAACAACATTAAGCAATTAAGTACCAATTCTTGCAATAATCATACAAAATGGGTAATTTACATGGGATAAATGATGCTATAAAAGTGACGTTATTTGATGGCATTAAATATTCCCCCACTTGAATCCTACTTGTCCTCAAGTAGCCTTTAGAAATTCACGAAAATGTATCCTAAAGGATTTTTCCTTAATCATTTATTCGTTTAATTAACAGTACACAACCAAAGACCTTATGAAGTAGGAATATGAAAACACTCAAATCACTAGACTAATCTATGTGGTAACATGTAACTAATTCGCTCAATTGCTCGATCTTGATGAGTATTCTATCATAAGCTTGGCAAGGATACACATCTCCACCACTAAAGCTAAGGAGTAACAAGTTTATAAAAGTAAATTGGGTGTATTTATAAGGCTTAAAGGGTTTGATCACTATTTTAGTCTTTATCGATACCAATATTCCAGAAAATGTGACAAAGACCATACATACACACCCATAACGATGGGATAGACACATATGACTGCATTCAAACCTTAACTCGAATAAGCTAAAGAATAGGACTAGTAGTGATATAGGGTATGGATCTTCTAATCCTTTTTCCAAAAGTAATAAACC
The DNA here is from genome assembly GCA_026074375.1 of Tanacetum coccineum. Lineage (NCBI taxonomy): Eukaryota > Viridiplantae > Streptophyta > Magnoliopsida > Asterales > Asteraceae > Tanacetum > Tanacetum coccineum. The sequence goes on along the minus strand of BQNB010135151.1, from coordinate 641 downwards.
AACAAGGCGGACAAAACCACACATACATGGCCGTAACGACGGAATAGACCCATGTGATTGCTCGCTTCCTTATTCCAGTAAGACCTAAGGATAAAGATTAGGAAAGGGAAATATCTGTTGTTAAATAAAAATTAGAGTAAACTACATTTTTGGTCCACATGGTTTACCGGGTTTAACACTTTTGGTCCATTTTTCAAAAATATTACGGATCCACAACAAAACCCGACAACCCATTTCACTTTTGGTCTAATTTTAACTGAGTCGTTAAAATTAGGGTAAAAACACTCCCACGTGCAAAACATGTGAGGGTAACATTGTCCATTCATTAAATATTAAGGGTATATTTGTCTTTAACCATTTCCCGCTCAAATGTATACCACCAACCCATTACTCAGAACATTAAAACCCCCATCATTTCACTTTACATCCATTACCTAACCCTTTCATTATCCCTTGATAATCTCACCTAAGAACCTTAATTGGAGAAAAAAAATCAAATGTTACCTGCTACTTGGACGTTAAGACCAGATGGTCATACACTCAATTCATACCATGAATATCATAAGTTAACTCTTTATTGCATCTTGTGTTGATCATGCATGCAACTCTTTGATTATTTGTTAATAATCTTAATTTTGTGT
>BQNB010135150.1:0-18202 GCA_026074375.1 Tanacetum coccineum | reverse complement strand
TGTCTTGATCGTCTTTGCCATCTTGCGATCTTGTGTCTTGACCAACATGCTCATACTTTGCATCATCTTGAAAGCTTGCTAACAATCTCCCTTGACAATCTTTGTCTTGATAATCTTGATATCTTTAAGGAAGATCTTGAATATCAGAGTTTACAAAAGTCTTTGTCTTGAATTCTTGAGCTTTCTTGATTCTTAAATCTTGATGCTTATAGTATGTCTTTGTAATTTGAGCATGAATATGTGGTAATGAATCAGACCCTGCTAGAATGAGGCTGCAACACCGTCATTTGTACTTGCATTTTAAAGTTAGTGATAAACAAATATGGACGAATATGGCTTTGTTATTCATCACGGTTTGGTTACATTAACATCTGGTTCTGTGAGGACTATTTTATAGTATAAATAATGTACCTGTGATCAGGTAGATTCAATTTTGAGAAGAATCTCCTTGACAGGGTTTCTAGCTCAAAGTGTTAGATCCTCTAACTCATATGCATTAGATTCACTGTACTTGCTTGTTCTCAATACCGGAATGTCTCAAAGTAGACAACACGATATGAGTGAATCAGATAGTTACTATCTTTCTGATTGAGTCGTCAATTCATTTATTAGACCAAATCGATATCTAGTTGACAGAAGCTTGATTCATATAGAACCGCGCAAGTCACCTACCGCAGAGCTGTTTGAGGTTGACTCTGGAAGGATTTCCATTCGTCACTATGAATACCAAAGAGTATCACTCTGAATGTTCTGGAAAAATCACAAGGATAATACGTAGGACTCTTGTTAACAGCCTGTGAACTTATTGGTGTTCAATAAGTGTTTGTCTTAGAATGTGCCCTAACGAGATTTATTTATTGATTTCTTGGCTCTAAACTCTATTAGTGCATTTTGGTTTTAGTACTCAGAGGCTGGAACTGACTGCATCCTATTCAATATCAACTAACTAGGAGTAAGAAAGTCAATAGAAGTTGTGTGTATCTCCGTGACAAATGAGACAAGTATCTGTTGAGAGAAACTTGAATGGCTGGGAAGGGTTGTGCAGTGCATCACTGGGTCCATGATGTCTTGTCTTTAATACCAGAATTCATCTTTGTGAATCTGATAGGTTATGTATTGACCCGGTTTCTGCCTAAAGTGTATGGAGGGCTTCTTTCTTTAGACCCTTTATCCTTACATTTCTTTTTCATTCTTCAACCCCTTCAATGCTTACCAAGACGTCATCACTAACACCTTGTTGTGATTGTTCCAGTGTTAGCTCAACCTTAGTCGCCATTATTCTCATATTCTCATTCATCTCCAATCATACCTAAGGACTGCTATTTCTAACTATGGAGTGTCCTTGGGTAGATCCCTCTGGTTCTGGTTGGATCATAGGACTAATACCTAACCTAACCACCTAATGACTTTAGAATCATCATGAAATTAATAGGTTGTTGGGTATTTGATTGTAACCATAAAACCTTGATTGGAAAACATTCAAAGTGTTTGAAAGCATTTGACACTTTAAAAGTTTAATCATTTAGAACCCCCCCCCCCCTTTACGCGTGCATCAATAAACGAAAGTGTTTCGCACATGTGGGTAAGAGTATAAAGCACTTTTCACTCTTGAGTCTTTAGTTCACTTATTAATGTCTAGATTATATTTTAATTACATTTCTCCCCTTATTTTAAATATTAAGACATTTAGTTTTGAAATACCAAGTGATTAAAATTTGTCTTTAAAATTCCGTGGGGAGAAAATGTTATCAGCATGAATTATGTGTGTAACTATTGAAAATGTTCCACATACTCCCCTCAATTTTACATATGTTTAACACCAAAAAAATGATACCAAGTTGTAAAAGAGATATAAAATTGAGGTGGAGGCAGTGTTGAGCCCACAATTTTGAAAGATTATGAATGTTATTGAAGAATTCTTGAAAAATTGTGATCAGACACTAGGTCATCTTGTAACAAGCATTCTATTGAGTTGTCGTTTATATTATTAAGTTGTTATTAAGATACTTTTTATAATGTTTTGAATACATAAGAATTGACATGAGATGATGTATCCAAAAACATTAAAACTTTGATTTTCGAAAAACTCCCCCTCAAAAATAGACCCAATTGTAATATTATTGTCTTTTAAAACACTATGAAGGAAGGAGTGTTGAACATACAATTTTGAAAGATTTTGAATTATCATTGAGAAATTCTTGAAAAATTGTGTTCAACTCTTTGAAAAACATATGTTAGAAGATTTCTCGTCTAATGTTAAGGGTAAGTGCACTTATGCGTACACTATCCTTTTTCTTGAGCTCAAAAATTTGAATGTCATGTAAAAACAGCTCAAGACCTAGAAAATTTGATTTTCTCGTTGTTAGGATAAATTATCTTTATAGATAAACTTTCCTTTATTTGAAGTCCGAGTCATGTACTGATATTTTCACATAAGTCATAAAGAAAAATTAGAAATGACATGTTTTGAAAGCATTTGAACTCTTTCTCGAACTTCATTTATACACCCGAGTCAATCTTAATCGACATTTCTAGGTACGTAAATGTTATCGATTCCAAGAGACATGTCGAGAAGATTCTTTTTGGAATTTTTTGATTTTCTAATTTTGTATTTGCTTTTTGAAATTTTATATTCTTGTATTTGGTTTTAGAGATTTTATATTTTTATATACAAAAATTAAAATAAAATAAAAATCAGGAAGTAAGTAAACTTCGAATCCCCTGGGACTTTTGTCTAGCAGATATCTCTTGTATCAAAGCTATCCCATGTAACCTTGGTATCCCAAATATCACATTTTCTTTAATGCACGCCTTGATTCTTTCTTTCTTTAGATTGAAAGGAGTACCAGCACTCAAATCAAGATTTTGTTTCCCCTGAACATTTATGGATGTACCTCCACTTGAATCAAGAGTTTGTATGCATTCATGAAGATTAGTGATATTTGTCTTGGAATCATGTCCGTGGTTGTACTAGAGGTGAATATCTTTCCAGTGGGAACCCACCTAAGACCAACAGTTTTGAAAATTCTACCCGTCTGTTTCCACCTAAGACAAGATCTAGGAGTTGTTGTTTTCTCATGCACAGTTGAAGTCTTTTTTTTTGAAAACCTATGTCCTGTAGGGATCTATTTTTCTGGTTTCTTTGCAACACTTATTTGCTTTACGGGTTTATATCTTTGTTTTGTGTTATGGCATGGTACCTTAGCACGTGAGTTGACCTCATTTAGGAATTTTATTACGCAAGAATCATGATTTGCATTAAAGACGCATTTTTGACATGTCGAGCAAACAAAGTGTTTTGAGTCAGAAAATTTTCTAGAATTCCTAGAGTATTCTGCTATGGGCATATTCTTTGTCGTTACACAACTAGTCTTAGATGCAGGCCAAATCCTAGATGTTTGTTTATTGATCCTAGGTTTTGGTTTGCTACCATTAGTCGTGCTTTGTGATCTAGCAGAAGGCATCACACTAGGTCTTAAATTCCTACCACTTTCTTGTGTCTTTTTCCTAGCTTCTTCTAGATAGTGATTATGAACCATGTCATTTGAACTAAATCTTGGCATGTTCTTTGAGCTATTCCTAAATTCGCTAGATGCAATCACACGATGAGGTTTTGCAAAGGCAGATTCTTGAATTTTAGGCAAATAATAAGGAGTGACTGGTTTTGACAAATCATTTTTCATATCAACTTGGGAGGCAAACCGTTGTTTTGAAATTCTAGGTCGTTCAGACTTAAACGTTTTCGGTTTTCTAACAACGGATTGGTTTCTAGGTGGTTGTAAAACCGATTTTCCCAAGATTGATGATTTTGAAAACATAGTATTCACACTATTTTCTGTTAATTTTCTTAACTCATTTTTAATGCTGTAATTGCAAATCCTTTTTCCTAAAGTTGAGCTTTGAACTCAGCATTTTGAGCAATCAAAGAAGTTGTATTTTCTATAGTCTTAGCTCTTGTTGTTTTGATAGAATCATATAGTTCTTTGTAATGCTTTTTCAAAGTCTCATTTTCCTTAAGTAATTTAGCCACTTTATGTTCTAATTCGATGTTTATTGTTTCAATTACATCTATGTCATGTTTAACCTTGGCTTCATAAACTTTTACTTTCCAAAAATTAACCATGTTTTGCCCTTTTTTAAAGCATGGATTTTGATATTTAAGTCAAGATTAACATCAATGTGCTTCCATTCTTAAAAAATATTTTTGAAATTAGGCAACGGTCTTTTTGAGACAAATATGTTCAGATTCGAGAGATTCATATGAGAGTTTCATTATTTGGTTATCAGTTAATTTAGTAGGCAAATGACGTTTATCATGACATTGTTCAGCATTCTGGTCAACCTCACCTTCATTATTGAATTTAGGTTGCTCAGTATGTTGTTGTCTTGTAGCAAATACATTATTTTCAGTCGATTGTACCTTAGCCATTAGCTCTTCATCATATATAGGTCTGATATCTGCATCATCAACAGGTTTGGCCCCCAATTTCCCATTCCCTGATATGCGCCTGTATCCGCTTTTTTGAATCTACTGTCCACTCTTTCTGTGTCAACCAATTTAGCATCCAATGTTGTACTCGTATCAACCTTTCCCTATGTTGTCTGCATATGTCTTTCATTCACCCTGGTGTCATACTCTCTTTTATGCAGTGTTCTTTCATCTATTGACTTCTTACAGATTCTATGTGTTGGATCAATATATCACATAATTGTCGAACCTCAAGTTTAGTGTATCCAAAAAAGTACTTGTGTGCCATTATACCATCTTCATCATTCAACGAAATCCATGGCTTGATGAACTTCTGAAATTGTGTCTCGAGTACTCTAAAAGCAGCCATAGATCCAGTCTCTTGAAATTCTTCTTTGTCAAGTTGCTTTTCTAGTTGATCCACGTTTAGGAACATTGTGCATGTGAAAATCTTAACATCTTGACGCAAGAGTGTCTCAAATGCCCGTTTGAATCCATCCTCGGTTTGAGTTCTTTTTAAGTTGTTGTTTAAAAGAAGCTTGAGGTGTGAATGAAGTAGTCGTAGAGATACCATGCAACTCTTTTTTGCTATGTCTTGTATTTGTTGCATTTGTTGTTCTTCTAAATTCGAACATGAAGATAAAGTATCTTTCGTTTCCATTTTACCGTGATGTGAAATGAAAATGATTTGTAAGATCTTAAGTAGGTAAAGTGATTGTTGTTGTGGATTGTTGTAGTTTGAATTCACGGGATTTTAGAATTCTATGACTTAAACCGAGAAAAGAATAATCTTTTACGGGATTTTACTAAATCAAGAAGAAGTCGTGAAAGAATAATTAATTGTTGTGATTTGTTGTGAGTGAAATCGTTGATGTTGTTGAAGAACTTGAATTTTTGTTAATGATTGATGAGCTAAAAAGACGAATAGTTACTACACTTTCAACTTAAAATGATTAACGGTTGATTAAAACACAAACAAGGACTAACGGTGTAATTGAAATCCAAGTTAAATGCTTAATGGTTGTTAATTATAGTTGTAGGGACTAACGGTGCAATAATGGTTCACTTTGGAGGACTACTAGCTGAATTATAAGTATTGAGGACTAATGGTGTAATACTATTTCAACAATGAGGGTTAATGAACAAACAAAGGAGGAATTCTGAATTGATCTTGAAGCTAGGGACTAAAATTGCAAATTTCGAATTGTAGTTTAATAATAAAAATGTCTCGCTCCTATTCAAGTCATCTTCTTCGTTTAAATATCTCAAAAAGGAATGATTGTGTTTAGCTTCTCGCGGAGTGGTACGATTATCGTCTATAAAAACCAAATATACTACGATGATCGTTGAAGGACCGTGATCGTAATGATATAAGTTATAAGATCCGCGAACAACTGAAGCTGTTGAAATACACACGTTTAACCTTGTATAAACTGCCTAATGCAAAGGTTTATAATTCGTCTAGTAATAGACGTATAGTTCGCCTAAGACTAAACGTATAATTCGCCTAGTACTGGACGTTTAGTTCGCCTAAGACTAAACATTTAATTCGCCTAGTAATGGATGCTTAGTTCGCCTAATACTAAACATTTAATTCGCCTAGTAATGGATGTTTAGTTCGCCTGACTTTGGAATAGTATAATTCACCCAATACTGACAAAACGTACGATGTCCTTTTTTTTAGAAAACGTAGATCGTGTTCCCTTGTCTTGTTGCAAACCGTGGACCACAAGCAAAGAAGCACAAAAATAAGCACAACAAATAACCTTGAAGAAGAAAGTGTGAAACTATTTGAATGCAACTAAGCAAAAACTCAAAAACAAGGAAACTAAGCCGCGAGGTTATAAGCTTTTAATAAGCTTTAATAATATGGGACTCACGAAGAAGCTACTAAAAATGAAATAACAAAGTGCCACTACTGTTTTGTGAAGGAAAGAAGCCGCTTTTTCTTTTTCCAAACCAAGACGCACCCTTAATGGTTAAAAAAACTAATGACATTTAATCTTTGAAAACATTTGTAACTCTTGTAAACCACAAAATGAATAAACATCCACTAAAAATGTGATACCAGTTCCTAAGCCCAAAACACGATTATCCCATTTGAGTTTTTAAGAATGAAAAACTGAATAAGCCGAATGATAATAAGCTATAAAAAAACTGGTCAAATAAGCTTAAACAAACTTCCACAACGAAACCACTAAACCCACCCGTGGCTCGTGATACCAATTGTTAGGACCAAATAATCACTTCACTTCACCATGGTAAGAATCAAAGATAAGAAAATAGGAGATGAGAATGATAAGAAAAGTTGAGAGAAGTTAGAGAGAGAAAGTAGAGAGAGAAAGTAAGATGGTAGATTTCTAGCAAATGTGTGAAATAAAAATAAGAACTAACACCCTCTCCACACTTGGAGAGGGGTATTTATACCACAATTATAAGGCTTACATGGGCCGTGTGGTTCATAAATGGGCCGGGCTCGGGATTTGGTTTGGGCTTAAGCCCGCAACACGTACAATATTAGATTAACTAACGATCCTGTTACCCTTTCTAGCCTATTACAACGTAAATATAATAAACATAATCATATATGATTTCATAAAATCATATATGATTTGTGATTCCGACGAACTTTTTTTCAATTTTGTTTCAGTCACGAATTGCGAAAATCATATATGATTCGTATGACGAATCATATATGATTCGTATAACGAATCATATATGATTTCATAAAATCATATATGATTTCATAAATCATATATGATTTCATAAAATCGTATATGATTTCATAAAATCATAAAAAAAAGTTCGTCGAAAGTACATAGTGTCGCCCCTCTATAGAAAGATAATTTAATTCTCGTCGCGATGATATGTTTTGTTTTGCGTAACAATTAACAGTGTGTAAGATATTTAATTTTTAAAAAAGAGGTGGAAAGTGGTTTTTTTTTATTTTTGATGAAAAAATGAGTGGCTAGGATTGGTTAATTGGGTCTATGACAAATATTGGGTCTATATTGAACTTTTGGCCCGAAACATGTGACGAACCAAAGAAATGAAAATATCCCGTGACCAAAAATGACTATATGAAACACGATTTTTTAACACTTTTATCCAAGATTTTTCTAGTATTGACACTGAATAACCATAAAAATTCAAACTTTTTGATTCAAACACTTAAAAATTCAAACTTTTTAAACAAAAAAGATGAACTTTTTGAACCGAAATTTATAAAACTACAAAAATGAAATTTTAATACCTCCTAAACTTTAAACAAGATGAAACCTTGAATAGTTAGGAAGATCAAAACCTCACTTTTAAGTCTTATATGAATTTCGACACAAAGAAGATATAAAAACCACACGTACACAACTAAATCACCCCGTGGCGATTAATACAAAATGTTACCCCAATACTTGCATTTCATATCACATATCTCTTCATAGAAAATAGAGAGAGAAATAGAATATAGAAATTTAAAGAGAGAAAGTATTATAGAAATTAGAGACTAGGGGGCTTGATGGTGTATCCCATCCCGTGGCTCGGAGCCTAACCTTCGACATTACCTAACATAATGATCTGAAACGATCATTGGCGTAAAGCCTATCAAAGGCTACCGTAAGGGAATCGCCAATACACAACGAAGCCTATTCTAAACGGAACCCCAAACTCCCCATAGAAACTAGAGCTTCCTGGATAACTCGGGAAGGCTCCGAACTAAAGGATAAAACAGAAGATCTTGTGGACCCAACAAGGACAAACGACTGTCCTTTATTCCCGCTCATGAATAACCGTTGCACGTGGGCACGATCTCAGAGCCTCGGCAGACGCCCTCTCATTGGCTCAGGAGATCATGCTCCGCGCTAGCCAACGAGAATCAGACACATGGCAAGGTCTAGGTCATTCCTAGGGTTTGCCTATAAATAGCGCCTCATTTATCTAAATCAGGTATGCCCCTCACACACATACTATTTTCTCTCTCTAAAACATATATCATTTCCATAATTACTGATTCTCACGTCAGAGCCGGTTCATAGGGTCAATCCTTACGCTCCGTGCTAACCCAAGTGATTTCTTCTTATCTTATTGCAGACCCATAAACACACACAGGAGTATCCAAGCTTATTCTTTACACAATAGGCTCTGACCAAGAAGGTGCAATCTATTGTACGATCAACTATCATGGATCACATTTCCTATGTTGCTTCCACAACCGCTATCGTCTATGACTCAAGAATCATCTAGGACTTATGTAGTTTTTAGCAAGTTAATTTAGTTATGCTTTCACTTTTAATTCTAGCAGTGTTGTAAAGTTGATACCTTTCTAAGTTTGAATTTATTTTATGATTATGAATGACTGACTTTATTTTATTAGTATGATGGGTGATTTGATTACATATTTGTGTTGGCTAATTCAAATACTTTCACCATCTTTTTATATTTGTCGTGATTTTGCTACAATTTAGAAATATATTTTGCACTCGTCTTTCTAACTCATTTTTGTAGCAAATTACCATAGCTCGATCCCTTGGTGCCCTAAACGAGGGGGAGTATACATCAAGGGGGCATTAGCATCGTCGATTTCTTTCTCTTCTCTACTCGACGGCTAATCTTTTTTATTCGACAAAAAAGGGGAGAAATTGACTAAAACTCATTAATAACTTGTAGACTTTATTTTTATATATATAATGAGTTTATATTTTGTCATCATCAAAAAGAGAGAGATTGTTAATACAAATAATGTCTAAAAACGTTATTTATATTATTCGATCTCTCTACGTTTTGAAGATGACAAAATGTAAAAACATTTTACGATAAAAATAAACGTATACACATTATTAATCGTAAATTTCCATTTCGATGTAAATCACTTAAGGTATGTATAAACAAATAATTAAATATGATTAGTGATCAAAGATAATATTTTTGTCTTAAACTTTATATTTTTACAAATGTAATAAAATCTTTTTATAAAAATATACAAAATATTTTTATTAATTAAAGAAATGTTTTATTTAAATATATAAATTCAAAAACTGGTCTTTCCCCCCAAAATAGAAAAATATGGACCAGATAAACATTTCTCCACTAAAAGACAAAAAAAAGAGCGTTTCTCTAGGGGTGGCCCCCTGATAGGTAAAACGACCCCCAAATATATCTGGCATCGTCGAACCACCCCGAGGAGACGTTGCTCTCTCTCTCTCTCTCTCTCTCTCTCTCTGTCTCTCTCTCTCTCTTTTGCCTATAAATACTACATTATTCCTTAGCAGATTTCCAACCTTTTGCACACAGTTCTGTTTTCTTTCTCTTTCTAAATTCTTCTACATATCTCTAAAACCTTTGATCACTAACTTGCTTAATCTTGTTTTAAGTGATTCAATCTTCCCTTCTTTCTACTTCCCTCAAGTGCAAAAGAAGAACATTCGTATTCGCTAAGAAATAAAGTGTTGTAGATTAGTGATTCTCTCCTATCTTCTTCTATATTTGATCATTTATATTTTCAATCTTGTGTAGTTGTGTAGATCCGGAAAGTGTATAAATCCGAAAGTGTTGATTGTGTGTCGGTTAGTATTTTAGGCATTAAAATACTCTTGTGAAGTGGTAGATTGGTTCTAGCTAAGATTAGGACTCGACATTTAGCTTAGTGTCGGAAATTAGTATAAGCGACGTGTAACGGTTTTCTCTGCCTAAAGGGAGCTTGTTGACATAGTGAAATCTTGAGTCGGATTTTCTCGTTGTTATGATAAGTTATCTTTATAGATAAACTTTCCTTTATTTGAAGTCCAGGTTATGTACTGACATTTGCACATAAGCCATAAAGAAAAATTAGAAATGACATGTTTTGAAAGCATTTGAACTCTTGCTCGAACTTTATTTGTACACCCGTGTCAATATTAATCGATATTTATAGGTACTTAAATGTTATCGATTCCAAGAGACATGCCGAGAAGATTCTTTTTAGAAATTTTTGATTTTTTGATTTTGTATTTTCTTTTTGAAATTTTATATTTTTGTATATTTGGTTTTATAGGTTTTATATTTTTTATTAGTTGCTTTCATTTTTTTCCTCCTCCTGATTGTCATAGATAAACGTGATGCTTTTTTATCACAAAAAATAGGCCTCACATGTTTTGTAAAAAAGATATGAGAGTGTCTTGAACTCAAGATGCTTTTGGTTTGAGAAATAGTTTTACATCCATATCACTTGCCTTAACAAGGTATGCTTCAATTTCCAGCCTTTAATCAATATTTTGCAAGATATCTTACCTATTCTATGTATATTTAAAGTTAAGTCTGTCATGTCATAGTATGAGTAATTTTCAACAAGTATTTATTTTGATATATTTCTCTTCTTTTTCATGATGCAGACAGACATGAAGAAGATTTTGGTTATATCAATATTTTTCGAGACAATGCGATACAGATTGGATGAAATCCCTTTTTCCTGAAGTTGAGCTTTGAACTCAACATTTTGAGCAATCAAAGAAGTTGTGTGTTCTATAGTCTTAGCTCTCGTTGTCTTGATAGAGTCAGACAATTCTTTGTAATGCTTTTTCATAGTCTCATTTTCCTTAAGTAATTTAGCCACTTTATGTTCCAATTCAATGTTTATTGTTTCAATTACATCTAGGTCAGGTTTAACCTTGGCTTCATTACTTTTTACTTTTGAAAATTGACCATGTTGCCCTTCTTTTAAAGCTTGATTTTGATATTTAAGTTCAAGATTAACACAATGTGCTTTCATTCTTAAAAAAATCTTTTTGATTTTGACATGACACACATTAGAGGGTTGGCTGTTGTTGGTGTTATACCATCTTTGTCTTAATATGATGATGTTGTAACAACACGACAAACTCGTCACTAGTTCTGACTCCCTTTGAATATTGTTAGAAATAAGAAAAGTATTTATTATTCTTAATGAATTGTTCTTTCTATTATGTAGTTAGTGTCATTAATAAATGCTGTAAATAGACTTAATGGGCCCAAATAAGAAGGATTAGCCCATTAGCCTAAGTAGTTAGGAAATAATATTATTGTTAGAGAAAAACTATAAATACCTCCCTTACATAGAAGGGGAGGTGTGAATTTAATTTTAACCTTTAACCTTCCTTAATTTTCTCTCTTAATCAAATTTACCTTTTTCATATTAATCTCTCACTAATTCTCTCTTATCCTTAACCTTCTAATACATGTGTGACATAATTACTTAAGTGACCTATTACAAGTGGTATCATTCGCCTAAAGAGGATTTAGAGTGATGATTGTGAGATCAAGATTTAGATTCGATCGAGTTTTGATTCTACGCGCGTATTTCGTGATTGATTTGTTTTCATTTTGCATTATCTTTACTATTTAACGTCGTTTAGCATAAAAAAATATTTTATTTTAAAAATCGTTAATTAGTAGTAGTTTATGCAATATGAACGAGTCTTTTACGTATTGATTTGGTGATCGAGTTGATTTTGTTTGGTTTGAAACACGAAGTGATTTGTGATTGTGAGATCAAGATTTAGATTCGATCGAGTTTTGGTTCTACACGCGTATTTCATGATGGCTTTCTTTTCATTTTGCATTATCTTTACTATTTGACATCGTTTACCATAAAAAAATGTTATTTTATGTTAAAAATTGTTATTTGGTAGTAGTTTATGCAAAAAGAACGAGTCTTTTACGTATTGATTTGGTGATAGAGTTGATTTCGTATGGTTCGTGTTCATTTGGTTGAAACACGAAGTGATTTGTGATTGTTTTTGGTACTAAAAATGTGTTTGTGTTAGTTTCGGTTGAGAGTTTAATGTTTTAGAAACTTATATTTTTTAAAAACTAACGGGAAAACACGGTTTTTATACTTCCTTCGGTTGAAAAACGATTTTAGTACGATTTCGGTCGGGAGATTTGGGGATTCGGCTGGATAACCACTCCAATCGAAAGGATTATGTTAAAACAAATAAACTGTACAAACGTTTATTTATATTTTACGATTTTTTTATGTTTTGTCAATAACAATAAAAAATATTAAAAGTAGAAAATAAATTACATAAGTTTTGAACCAATAGTTTTCTAACTCATCACAATCATTATACACCAAACTCTATACATTCTAATAAACTCAAGGTGTTGTACATAGAATTAATTTTACAAAACTACACATTATACAAGTAACACAAAGTTACTTACACATCCATTTTTAGAAATTATGTAAAATAAAATTACTCATAATATTTCCATATCTAAGAAAGATCTTGGAAGATTACACAAGATCTTAAAAGATTACACAAGATTTTGGGAGATTTGAAAATCCTGATTTGCGTAATCAAACCGCCGGATCCCTTGCCAAACACTAGCCGGATCCCTTTTGGGAGGGATCTGCCTGATTCGAGTGAACAATGTCAAGTTTTTGCTTATAAATAGCAAGTCATTTCTCATGTTTTCTTCACCCATCTCTTTTACATCTCTCTAACATTCTCATATCTCTTTCTAGCCTTTGATCTCAGATCAAGCTTAGTTTCATATTTCATTTTAGGTGATTCTCTTACCAGAAGAAGAAATTACCGATTTTGCATACGAGATGATCAAGCACAAGTTTCCTTGTTTCTAGTCTCCATCATCACATCAAGATCATCGTATTGACTCTTGTACAACATTTTTTCATTGTAACTATATACTTTATCCTTGTAAAGTGTAGATAGCATTGGGTTGGTTAACCTTTTTTAGAACTCGGTATTTAGCTTTTTACCAAAAAAGTGTAAGCGTCGTAAGGTTGGTTCTACCATTGTTAGAACCTAGTATTTAGCTTTGTAGCAGATAAAGTATAAGCGACGTTGTTAGGCTTCTCTTCCGGACAAGGATATTATGAACTAGTGTTTACAAACTCTCAAGTTGGGTACTTGGGGAGTGGAGTAGGGCAAGGAAGGTGTTCTTGTAGCCGAATCACTATAAATACTTGTGTCACAGTTCTATCTCTTCCTACTTTATCTTTACTTTACTTATCTTTATTATTTATTTGATTGCATATATTAATTTACAAATCAATATCATCAATCTTCACATAAACTCGATCTATATACTTTTGAAACGTAATTTTAAATCGGTAAAACTATTCAAACCCCTTTCTAATTTCCCACAATCGACATCAAGAGAAAGTTTACTAAAGTTATATATTGTATTTTTAAAATCGATCTAATGATTTTCAAAAACTACAAAGAAGATCAATCTATGCAAAGACCACCACTTTTTAAAGCTAATGGTTTCACTTATTGGAAAAATAGATTAGAAACTTATGTGAAGTCTAAGGATATTGATCTTTGGCATATTATTGTTAATGGTGATTAGAAACCCATTTTTAGAAACACAAATACCGGTAGGGATGAAAGTGTTTCTTACGAAAGACAAAGTGATGAACATAAAAAATGCTTTCTAAAAATAATGAGGCTAAAATGGTTTTATATAATGCCTTACCTAAAAAGGAGTATGAAAGAGTTTTTATGCATAAAATGGCAAAATATATTTGGAACTCTTTAGTAATCACTCATCAAGGTAACAAACAAGTCAAAGACAATAAAATTGATTTGTTTGTTCAAAAATATGAATGATTTTCAATTTTTGATGATGAAAGTATTGATTGTGTATGTGCTAGATTTAAACCTATAATTACATCACTAAAAGCACTTGACAAATCTTTTTCAAGTCGCAATCATGTTAGGAAATTTCTAAGGGCACTTTCAACTAAATGGCGACCGAAGGTAACGGCCATTGAATAGTCAAAAGTGTCGGTAACCTGTTAATCACTTCACTTCATTACATATTACATGAATTCAAGAAGAAAAAATAGAAAGAAGATATGAAGAAGTTTAGAGAGAAGTTAGTGAGGGAAACAAGAGAGAGAAAATGGAATGGTTGATTACTAGTGAAAATTACAAAGAGAACCAACACCCTCTCCATCCTTGGAGAGGGGTATTTATAGTTAAACCAAGAGGCTTACATGCCTATGGTATTTCTACGGGCCGAGGTCGGGATTACTTGGGCTTACGCCCTATACACGTGACCGATTAACTTACATGAACGAGCCCATTTACCCATTCTAGCCTATTACACCGTTACATAATTAAATGACCGAGACTTAATATTCTTAATGATCAAACTTCCTTGTTCGACTCAATATTTGAGGCTAAGAATCTCCCCGAAGTGAGTTCATTGTGACAATCCTTCATGAGTTCAATGAGATTGCTTTTGTCGTTAAGGTCTTGAGTCTTTGGTCTTTATTATGTTATAGGCTTGTTCCTTCATGCTTTGTGATATTTGATCTTTAGCCTTTGTCAGTCTTTCGACTTCGACTTTACGTCCGAGATCTTTAAATCTTTATCCTTTAGTCTTGATCGTCTTTGCCGCCTTGCGATCTTGTGTCTTGACTAACATGCTCATACTTTGCATCATCTTGAAAGCTTGATAACAATCTCCCTTGATAGACTTGATATCTTAAAGGAAGATCTTGAATATCAGAGTTTACAGAAGTCTTTATCTTTAAATCTTAAGCTTTCTTGATTCTTGAATCTTGATGCTTATAGTATGTCTTTGTAGTTTGAGCATGAGCATGTGGTAATGAATCCGACTTCAGCTGGAATAGGATACCGCCACCACAGTATAACCTGCAAGTTTACGTTAGTGATAATCAACAGATATGGATGAGAGTGTCTTTGTCACTTCGTCGAATAAGGTTGCAATAACTACGGTTCTCCGTTATTCAGTTTAAATATGCCTATGTGATCAGATAGAATTATATGAATCTTCTTGACAGGGTTTCGCAGCTTGCACATAGCCTTTATGGTGACCAAAGCATCTCAAAGCAGACTCACGGTAAGACGGGAAAAAGATAGTTACTATCTTTCTGATTAAACCGTCAATTCATTTACTGGAATAAGTTTGATTCACATAGAATTGCACCATCGTTTCTTTCTAGTTGACACAAGTTTGATTCATATAGAATCGCGCAAGTCACCTACCTAGAGCTTGTTTGATGTTGGCTCAGTGCTGGATTTCCTCTTCACTGTGTTATACTTATGTATCACTCTGATTTTCTGGCAAAATCATACGTATAATGGTAGGACTCTTGTTAACAGCTTGTTTACTTATTGGTGTCCACTAGGTGTTTGTTATGGAATGTGTCAACTGAGATTATTTTAGTGATCTCTTGGCTCTAGACTCTCGATTTAATAACGCGTTTTAGTTTAGGTACTCGAAGGTGGAGAAGACTACCGCCTATTCAATATCAAGTAACTTACGAGTGAGAAAGTCAATATAAGTCGTTGTGTATCTCGTGGCTGACAAATGAGACAAGTTTCTATTGAGAGAAACTCGAATGGCTGGGAAGGGTTGTGCATTGCATCACTGGGTCCATGATGTCATTCTTTAATATCAGAATTCATCTATGTGAAAACTGATAGATTATGTATTGACCCGGTTTCTGCCTAAGGTGTAAGGAGGGCTACTTTGTTTTCACCCTTTATCCATGCATTTATTTTAAATCTTTAACCTCTTCAATGATTACCAAGACGTCATTACTAACACCTTGTTGTGATTGTTCCAGTGTTAGCTTAATCTTATTCGGCATTATTCCCTTATACTCATTCATCTCCAATCATACCTAAGGACTGCTATTTCTAACTATGGATTGTCCTTGGGTAGATCCCTCCGGTTCTGGTTAGACCATAGGACTGATTCCTAACATAACCACCTTATGACTTCAGAATCGTCGTGAAATTAAGAGGTTGTTGGGTATAAGATCGAACCATAAAACCTTTTTCGAAGAGCACATTTTGAGTCGTTTAGATCACTTATTAATTTCAAGATCACATTTAATTTACATTTCTCCCCTTATTTTAAATACTAAATCACTTAGTTTTTGAAATACCTTGTGATTAAAATTTGTCATAAAAATTCTGTGGGAAAAATATTATTAGCATGAATTATATGGAACATTAACTTGCTCCCTCTTAATTTTACATATGTTTGGCAAAAAAAAATGATACCAAGTTGTAAAATGAATATAAAATTGAGGGTTAATATCGTTGAGCACACAATTTTGAAAGATTATGAATTGTCATTGAAGAATTCTTGAAAAATTATGCTCAACCACAAAATCATCTTATAACATACAATCTATTGAGTAGTTATTATTATTACTGAGTTGTTATTAAGACTTTTTATAATGTTTTGAATACATAAATAATGTCATGTTATGATGTATCCAAAATTATTAAAACGTTGTTTTTCAAGAAACTCCCCCTCAAACATTGACTCATTTTGAAAAATGATACCAATTATAAAAGAATTGTCTTGTAAAACTTTATGAGGGATGGAGTGTTGAACACATAATTTTAAAAGATTATGAATCGTCAGTGAGAATTTCTTGAAAAATTATGTTTAACTTTTTGAAAAACCAAATGTTAGAAGACTTCTTTTCTAACTCTAAGGATAAGTGCACTGAAATGTACACTTTCCTTTGTCGTTCGGGTCCGAGTTGCAATCTGAGAGTGATTACAAGTCATAAAGAAAATTAGAAATGACATGTTTTGAAAGCATTTGAAACTCTTGCTCGAACTTCATTTACACGACCGTGTCGATGTTAATTAACATTTCTAGGTACGTAAATGTTATCGATTCCAAAAGATATGTCGAGAAGATTCTTTTTGGAAACAAAATTTGATTTTGTATTTTCTTTTTGAAATTTTATATTTTTGTATTTTTCTTTTTATAAAAAATATTTACATGTTGACCTCAGCATTGTTATGTGATCGTGGAATAGTAATTCCAACTCTTGTCGTGATGTAGCTGTCTTGTCTGCTGGAGGAACAACTTTTGGAACTAGCTTTGAACTTGACTATTCATTGATGTGGTCGTGAATTCCGAGCTCTGATACCAAATTTCGGTAACCCATTAATCAATTCACTTCATTACATATTACACGAATTCAAGAATAAAAGTTAGAAAGAAGATATGAAGAAGTTTAGAGAGAAGTTAGAGAGAGAAACAAGAGAGAGAAAATGGAATGGTTGATTACTAGAGAAAATTACAAAGAGAACCAACACCCCCTCCATCCTTGGAGAGGGGTATTTATAGTTAAACCATGAGGCTTACATGCCTATGGTATTTCTACGGGCCGGGCTTGGGATTACTTGGGCTTACGCCCTATACACGTGACCGATTAGCTTACATGAACGAGCCCGTTTACCCGTTCTAGCCTATTACAACGTTACATAATTGAATGACCGAAACTTAATATACTTAATGAACGAACTTCCTTGTTCGACTCAATATTTGAGGCTAACAAAAGATTTGTCGACACTTCATCACGACGAGCTTATTGGCAAATTAAAGGTATATGAAGTGGTGCTTGAAAAGGATTCTGAGGCATCCAAGAACAAGAAAGAAAAATATAAGTCACTTTTTCTAAAAGCCAAGGAGTCAAGTGAAGAAGAAACCTCCTCTTCGGATAGTAAAGAGGAAGAATACGTTATGGCAGTAAGGGACTTCAAGAATTTAGTTAGAAGAAGAGGGAAGTTTGTTTGACAACCACACGACGACAAAAGGGCTTTCCAGAAAATAAAGGAAGATAAAACAGGGAAGGTTGATCGAAAGTGTTTCAAGTGTGGTGATCTAAATCACTTTATAAGTAATTGTCCCAAACACTCCTACAATGACCAAAAGGAATTTGTTGGAGGGTCGTGGAGCAATAGTGATGAA